>JAYRBW010125480.1:0-16582 GCA_036023295.1 Invenusta paracnida | reverse complement strand
CTGCTCTGATGCAGTACTAACTTTTGTTCTAAATAAATTGATTTTCAACTGGTTAGAACCGGTGCCAACTTCTTAAAATCCAACTGGTTCTAAATTTCGCACAGGTGTCAGTTGGAACCGCTTTATGAAATGCAGATGGTTCTAAATTTATCAAATTTTTAGTTTAGAACTGGTTCTAGGCTAGAACCGCTTTATGAAATCGGACCAGTACTGTATTTCTATAATATTTTTATATTTTAGATTGAAAATTAGACCGTTAAAATATATAGGTACAATATATGATTTTGCAAGAGTGAGACCAAGACACTTATTCCAAGGTATCTGGACTGTGTACATATTATTAGTTGAATTTGTTTAGTATAGTTTTCGCATAAATACCTGACTATCAGATTGTCATGAGTCATGCTATATACATCTACTAATATGTAACCATTGAAACTATTATGTAATAGAAATAATATGAATCATTGAGTGATTATCAAAAGATATTTATTATTTCAAAATGCTTGCATAAATAAATAAATTTGTATACTATTAAACTTGGGCCCCCTCAAAAGTAAAATGGGCCCCTATAATTTGTACCCCCCTCAAATATATTCCTGGGTGCGCCCCTGTGAATTAATACATTCAAAAATGGGTGATGGTATTCTTAAAATATATATTTACGGTATACTGTCAAGCAGTCTCTCTATCACACTGGTTTTTGAAATATTACTTATCGCTGACAAAATGATCAAATGGCCCGGACTCATGGTTATATACAATTTTACTATACTATACTGCAATTTTTGTATGTGACCCAACATTTACTGTAATATACTGTTTTTGATCATCATGGAGTGAACTTGGCATCAGAACATATTAAGAAAAATATAGTGTTTGCTAACAATGATATTGTAACGTACGCACAATATTACAACTTGTCGGGGCTAACCATGAGAACTTAATTACACAGAATATAATGATATCACTAGATAGCAGAGACATGTGAAACATATAATTATTTTTAAATAATTTTTCTAATACATATTTTCTAATATATAATATATGCGCCGGTTTTATACAGCACTTGTTATTGAGTGGATAATTAGCAGTCGAGATTATATGACAAAACACGTAATTGATGTCAATTTACCCACTCATACTTACTAAATGATTTCTGTATCGTTGAAGTATATTTCTGAAACCTATTTGTCTGGTATAACTACTCAATATTACTAATTGCTGCTAATGTATCGTCACATCTGCGTTTGAAGTCGCTATCAGTAAGCCTATTATTAAATGTAAAGCTAATTTGTTGATTAGCAATGCTTTATTTTGATTGTATTCGTCTTCTTGTTTTGATCATTGACAGTGGGAAAGTGAATCCATTTGCAAAGTATTGTGCAATTTATTCAAACTACATATATACAGGACCCTGGATACTATATTAGTTGTCTTAAAAATATAACTTCAATTTTGTTATACATGGCGTATGTTAATAACATATATTCAACATGCAATGCAGTTAGTCAATGAATAATGTGGTTCCGATGGTTAATGGTTGAATTATACATTATAACGAATAAATGATTTATTTGTATTGGTCCTTGGTGAAATGTATATGGACTTACAATATCCCAACTGTATTATCAGTAGTAATGATATGTATATTAATCTCTCTGTGACAGTAATGTAGAGACATTTACCTTCATATATTGAAGTGATTGCTTATACAGTGGAGCTTATGTCATCGAATGGTTTCATGTTAGGTATAAATACTAAGAAAAAGTTCAATATTAAAGAAAATGACAATACATTTTTACAGGTCTTTACACATGTAAAAATGCATGATTTTCGGCGTTTTCCAAATGAATCAAATATGCCACATGAATACATGTGGCTTTGAAATTTTGCAATGTTTATCATATATATAAATGCAACAAAAGTTAGTGTATACTTTTTTTTAAATGGCTTTACACGTTTTTTAATAAACTTTATATTTTCAAAGAAAATATGACTAAATTCTACAAATAATGTAAACTATTTACAAAGTAAAAGCATTTAAAGCAAATCCATTCACCAACTTTTGTTCAGAATCACTATGTACATAACATAATTAAAAATGGTAAGGATCTAGCATGTATTTTAGGAATTGATTAATTTTTAAGTATAAAAAAACATATTTTTTAGGAATGCATTTTATAACAAAAATAATGATTTTTACAAAAGTTACAAAATATAGATACTTACATCTGAAAAAAAACAATCCAGCACCATACGTGTGTCCCTCAAACAGATTTCTATTTTCATATTGAATAACTTACTTTTTTATGTAGGAACAATCTAGATTTGAGTGCAGCTTTGCGGTAAAAATTAGCAAGTCTTCATTTGTCAGATGTCATAAACAGTCTTTTTGCAGTCAGTGTTACAAGGGATTTCAATTTTTGCATTTGTGCAGTGTATAATGATAAAATACCCTTATCAAATGAAGACAATGCTTGATAAACAGCTACCTGTATTTTCCTGAAACCACAAAATTTGATTTTTGAGCATTTTGCCAAATAAATTCTGTAGACTTTCATACTCATTCTGGGTTTCTCTCTAGTAAAATCTCTACCACAATGGCATAATGGCATTCACAACTTCTTTGTTGATATATGTCCCCAATTTGAAATCATGTTTCTCAGGCACTTTACAATTTGCTATTGCTCTTTAGTAAAAATACCAAGATGTTTTTGACATTATAGGGCATAGGACACCAGGAATTGGGGCAGTGTACCACAAATAGCCCTTTTCATTAACTGGATGTCACCACAGTTTGTTAAAATTGTCTTGCCATAATATATTTGTCAATACTTATAATATTTTTGTCAATGCTGTCCCTAGTCTTTTAGCCTCATGATTTGAGCACTCTCTTTTCCCAATTTCAGTATTGGTTTACGTTCTTAAAGAATTTAAATGTGAAACAGTTTATGCATCTCCTGTACACAAAACTGTTTATAGATAAATTTTAAGTCTTTAGATCTTCTAAAGAGGATACTGCCATGCACCATTTCCATTGATCCTGAGGACCCATCAAAATGTAGTATATTTTTAAATATTTTCAGACATCATCTTGTCACTTTTAATACTCATTTTAATGATTTTTACGATCTATAAACATGCTTAAAACTGACATTTTCTAATAAACTGCATTCCAATGTATATAAATCGGAAACAATTTTTGTTTTATATTTTGTTCAAAATTATACACCCACTTAAAAATTCCATCTAACTTCTTTCATATACATTCAAGTTTCTGAACAAGTTGTATATATGCTTGGGGAAGTGGTATATAAAAGTACTAATATATGTGACACAGATACTTCAAATACTTTTTTACATGTCGAAAGTAGGATTATTTCCATTATTTGTTTCTAAGTGAAGAATAAAACCCAACAAATGCTCTGAATTATTACAGTTTGGTTTCTCTTTTTTACGAATCCTTTGGATGTTGGATTCGAATATGAGAAGGATATATTGCTTGTTTATATAATTAATTACATAAGCTTTCATTTAATTAACTTTGTATTTGTTGTGTACTTTTAAGCTCGGTCAGAAATTCCGCTATAGGGAATTAGTAACATATACATTTACGTATAACATATCTACGTTTTCGGATGATAGTGAGTATTTCATGTTATTCATGCTTGGTAGTCGGGTATTTGGTGTTTTTCGATATTAAATATTTTTGTTGAACTAATGATTTCAACTTTGCAATTTTTGTACCGTATAAGTGCGTGCTATTCTCCAACGATGTTGTAAACATATTTGTGGTAGTAATATGTTGACCTCAAAAATTGTTCATTCAGTTAGAGTTATGTAATGTATTAATACACGTTATATATACTGTTATAATGTATTATGATTGTATTCCGTTTTGGTTATAATCAGATTATAATCACTAATTAATAAATAACCCGCTACAATCTGCAGTTGCAATTATGTAACTAGACACTTAAATGTCTTATATTCGTGTTTGGCTACGATATATCTCAGAAATTGGACCACTGTTTAAATCTGACAGTTGACTGTTTTTGTATTGTTGTAAATAAAATTGGAATGTTATTTGAAATGATTACTTATTTACCGTTTTCGTTTTTTAAAAAATCAATTGTTTGATACAAATGCAATGTATGTTTAGTACGTATTATATTATATATTATGTTCTAACTTCCATAGAATGCAAAACTGTTTGTCACAAAAATGCAGAGTGCCAAGGTGGGAAATGTGTGTGTCTTGGAGAGTTAATTGGCGATGGAGTAAATGACTGCCATTTCAACTGTAATCTATGTGGTCTCAAAGCCATCTGTAAGAAGGGCGCTTGTTATTGTCCAATGGGATGGGAAGGAGATTCCCGTATGCGCTGCACTCGAGGTAATGCATCAATAGAATATACTGATTTGTCTGAAGTCAATACGTATTTGTCATTCAAAATTGTATTATCTAAAAAAGAAATACTCAACTAGATATACTAACTTATTAACTTCAAAATAAAATTCTAAACGGTACAAAGTTACGGTTTTATAAATAGCTTATTTAGAAGTTGAATATATATATAAGTCAATAATATTATCAGGTGTCTATCAAAATATATTTTAAATGTAAACATCATGCATTTGACTTGAAAATAAATAGCATTTTTATTTATTTCTAAAAAATTTCGTTTTTTTACTGGGCACCCTGTAGTTAGGATCACTGGATATCGGGTTACTGCATTCTAGTCTGCAAAACTTTTTTCAGAAAATGATTGCCATTTCTGAATACATTGGTATATTTAAAAATAGATGTTTGGCGATTTAGGGAAACATCAGTAGTAACGTTACATTTTAAAGTTAACTGTAACAATTCAATGGCTGTCATGTCTGAAATTGTTCACTAAGTTCATGTACCTAGTGTAATTGAATACAGTAAATGATTTATCAAATACAAAACTGAAAGCATTATAATACCACTACACATTTTTAAACACCTTCGAATCAAAAAAGATAAACAATGCTTAATAAGTGAGTAAAATACGAGCACGTATTGATGATGATGAGTAACATTCCTTCGCTCGATTTAATTTGAATCCATCAAGCAGTCTGGGCATCATTCAAAAGATTTATTTGAATGTTCGCATCATATTTCAGTGTAATGTATAATATGCATAACATGTAACTAGTGCAGCTACAAGATGTTCTAAATTAAAGCATTACCTACATATATAAATAATAGTTTTTCTTGACACATGCCAAATAGTATGTCGACTGCATTATTTCGATTTATCATACATATTGAAAGTAGTATACGTAAATATATATATACTATAAATAAAGTAAGTATCGTTTGTAAATTAATTATAATACACTATTTATGTAGATGTCTAAATAAATGTAATACAATTATGTTGAATATAGCATACATTTGAAATATATCCATTGTAAAAACCCTGTTTCCAACTAGTTACTAATATTGGAGGATTGCTAATAAATTACTATATTATATACCGCTTATATGTTCCAGTATATCGAAATGTAATAATTTGTAAATGTATATTTAATATTTTTATTACATCTGTTTTAGTTCATGATTCAGCTCATAATAAAAAATCGAGTAAGTATAACATATTAAATGTTATAAGATTCCGTTTTATGTTTTAGTACTTTTACTAGTAGAGCTGGTAGAATATATTATAATCATGTTAAACACCGAAATTATTAGTAAAATACATAAAATTGCATAATTTACTGGGTCAATTAGCATTGCTTATTGTGATGTATCTATGATTTATTATTCGACTGTCAAATTATTTGAAATAGTTGTTTCGTTATTAATACATAAACTTATTTAATTGTAATAAGCTTCCTACAAAATTCGAATAACATATGTATATTTATGTTGTAAAACTTAGCCTTTCTGTATTGAAATTTAATCACACTTCACCTAACTTAATAGTGTTGCTTTGTAATTTTTAGAAACCGGGAATATATTTCTAATAATAGGAATTATTTTTGGCACACTGCTTGTCTTCTCAGTTGTTTTGGCGTATAAATATTACGGTGGGTTCGGGTTTGGGCAGCCTGCTATCCCTGAACAATCTTTCGAGTTAAAGTAAGTTTTTTTCAAAAACAACAATTAAGACATAATAGTACATATTGTAACGGTAAAAATCACATTCTCAAAAAATAAACATACCATACTTTAAATTTATTAGGATATACAATTAGATGTATTAGGATGGATGTATATTTTCGTTATGTTTTACTTAAAATGTACATTAATATAAATTATGTGTATAATTAAGTATATAAATTATAATTACATTATCCAAGATATCAAACACTTTTGAAATGTATTCTATGTATATTGAGATAAAATTATAAAATTCGCATTGTAATGCAATCATGTGATATATATATATATATATATTCATGACATTTATATAAATATCTTCCAATAAATTACCCTTTGATCATAATTAAATAAACGAAAAAGCCATTTCCGAGGTAACATAATTTATTACGCGACATGTTTCGAACACACATGGTTCATTATCAAGCTACGAGTGAGTGTGACAAATTAAAAAAAATGAGTTAAATAGTACTCGAGACAAGAAAAGAAGAAAGCACTAATCAGAAATTAGGAAAGAGAGAGAGAGAGACAGGTAAAAATTATTACAAATGAATAAGTTGAAGCTGTGGGAGCAATAATAGACAGAAAAGCAGAACTATAAAGAAATAATGAGTTAGCATTAGTACAGATGTGTACACAGTGTGTTTAAGATCAGCTTGTGTCCGATATAGGAAGAATTACACTTAGTACAGGTATACCTGTACACAACACCAGCCTTAAAAAAGATGGGAACATGATTGGAAATTACAGAGAAAAGTGAACAAAGTTTAAGAGAAGTAAATAAAACAAAAATCCCAGGAATTATTTTGCGAAGCTTAGAAGCGAAAAGTTGAGTATGAGATTCTCTAAACAGTAGAGGTAGAGATAAATTAAAGTCGATATACTTATTTTCGCTCAGAGCGGAAGGATTGCAGTAAAGAGCATTATTAGCTATTTTTAAATGCTCTTTTTTGATATGCATCCCAAATCCAGAAACTTGCTTATCCTGGATCCCCTACACATCGCTAAACACAAGCTGTTCTTAAACACAAATCTGTAGTAATGCTGACTCATTAGTTCTACTTTCCTGTCTATTATTGCTCTCACAGTTTCAACTTATTAATCTGTGATGATTTTTACCTGTCTCTCTCTTTTTCCTAATTTCTGTTTAGTGATTTCTTCTTTTTTTGGTCTCGAGTACTATTTAACCCACATTTTTTATTTGTCACACTCACTTGTAGCTTGATAATGAACCATGTGTCAAAACATGTCGCGTAATAAATTATGTTACCTCGGAAATGGCTTTTTCGTTTATTTAATTATATAAATATCGTATGGCGCTTTAACTCTATCTAAACCGGGGGGGAAGGCTGATTCAGCCCCCCCCATCCGAATTTTGGCTGTCATTATTTAAAAAAATTTCAAAACAGCAAACGCTCTCGTGACTTTTCCTAAAATTATGTTTCGCATCTTTTGAGACATTTTCCGCATCAATTTTACCTCTAGGGGTTCCACAGGAGTCCGTCGGCGAGGACCACCCGATATATATTTTACTTAACATTTTTTTTTATTAAAAACAATTTTTATAATTTCAGCTAAACATACTACAATAAAAAGATGATTTAGTCATCAAAATAAAAAAATTAAAGTAATATATTATGAAAAAAATTAAATCTCGATTTTTATATAATTTTTTCCTAATTGACACGTATTTATTTAAAAAACATGTCATAAAAAATAATCGAACAAAAAATTAAAATTTTTTCATGAGAAACTTTGATAACATATTGGTCTATTTCCATACCAATTTATAGGACGTTATACCTATGGGAAGTGTCATTTTGAAAGGGGGGGCCCAATCAGCCCCTCCCCCCGGTTCTGGGAAGCGAAAAAAAACCCGGTTCGATAGGGTTAATCTACTCATTAAAAACAATATATTTTTCAATATCTCAGCTATTAGTTTATTAATAATTATAACTCGGATAAAAACAAGTGTAGAGTTTACCAATATAACCATAAATAAAAGGCCTGTTATACAAAGTTTATGTTTCATAAAATAATAGTGTCTGAGATTTAAATAAATATTGTTTTTACACATAGTAATCTTCATATAGAGCAACTATTTTTCAATAATAATACTTACAGATATGAATGTTTTAGACGCTATTAAGACCAGCTAAGACGTTAGACCAGCTAAACCCGGGAGTAAGTAGTCATGATTTAAACGCTGGACCACTGTATTGTAAGCGTCGCAATTTGACCATCGTTCCTTACAAGTTTAGCGTGGTAAAGCTTATTAAAATCTTTCACATGCGTGTATGACTCACTGGATTGCAAGCCACACTTTCTAATAATAAACTTTTGCAGCTCAAACCTCCCGATACTACCCTGTGAGCAACCATAGTAATATGTTAAATGTTTACATTGTATCCCGCAAATATACCATTTTTTAGATAATTATGAGCGGTATCTGAACGAGCTTCTAGACCGCTTTCAACTCACAACTACTTTTCGTCCATACATAATATACATGTTATTTAACAATCCCAAAAATACAATACCTTGCAAAGCGTGTGTCGTTTTAGTTTGAATATTTGGATTATATATAAGGTTTATGTGCAGAATATATGTTACATGTTTGTAATGTTTGCATATATTTTTTTAAATTATAATATGAAATATTAGTATAACTACAAAAATTATACAATTCATATTTATGTTGCAATGTTTTGTTGAATTTACCAATCGTCACTCATTGAAATATCTCACGGATTTACTCTAAAATGCAATATTCCGCATGTCAGTATCAAACCAGGACCCTCACAATGTTATTGCAAACATATAAATAACTCGGTCTAACTATCTTAATGACTTACAGTTAATAGAGCTTAACTGACATAATGACTTAATAAAATAGCAATTATTAAATCGATGTATCTATGTATTAACCATGTATTTAGTCTGATATACGTCCTATAGTAAAATGAGTTTGAGTATTACTAAATGTAATGTATGTATATATTAATGTGTATATCTATATAACAAATTGTATTCCGTTTTGTATGCATTGAAGTGCAGGGTAGACTTACTTTTAAGCGAATATTGTCAAAAATGCTGATTAAGAAGTATTTGCAATGATACAATACTTTAATTTTCAGTATATTTCATATACTGTTTATATGTTGTATGTTATTATTAGTATATTTAGTACACATTATATATTTTGTATTTAATTATTAGTATATTTTTGGGGTTGGTGAGTTGATTCAAATTTTAAATTTCAAATTATGTCATTCAACTTGAACTATTAACATAATTCAAGTTAAGTGTTTTTCATGTTACATTTTCTAAAAATTATTTATAGAAAATTTAGTGTTGACGAAGATGGAAAAGAGGTGGAACAGACTGAAAATGATGATCCAGAAGAAACATTGACTTTGCCACAATCTCCAGTAACGGAAAATCCGAGTAATGACTAATCTAATGCATGATATATCATATTCATATGTACAAGTGTTTATAGTCTGCCTCAATATGTACATGCATGTAAAAAGTCAGTTATATTATTTTACAGTTAAGTACCTATACCTTGATGGACAAACTATAATAACAAAATATTATATAAACATGCATGTATTTGTAATATAATATAATATACTATATTTATAAACACAAAATGTTGTTGTTTCCTTTAGATGTACAAATATTTCTATTTAATCTGTAAGAACATATTATACGTTTGATAGTGTTTGTATATGTATGCCAGAAAATATATAGTAGACAAATAAATAAATGTAACATATAATGTAACCCTCACTCGTTGATTTTGTTAATTATGTAATAATTCATATCCTAATATGTATCCTGTGTGTATCCTAATAACATACATGAATTCATTATCTAAAACATTAATAATTATTAACTCGTTCAATGTAATAAATGAACTCTGCTAATTATGTTCGATCATAAAACATGCTCTACGTTTAATAACAAGTATTCAAGTAAACTACATATGTTTTCTATTAACATAAACTATGAGTTAATTATCTAAAACATTAATACCTCGTCTGATTAAATAAATAAGCGTATGCATTTATGTCCAATCAGAAAACAGGTTCTAAGTGTATTATTCTACAAGTTCCATAGCGTAATCATACTGAAAATCTAAAAATTCCATAATATATATGTCACTTAAATACATATATTTCAAGTAACATTCATGAGTATGTGTTAAAATGCATCATTCATGTAATTTGTAATACAGGCTCTTTATGTGGTCTCGCTACAAACATGATAATCATCTTTTGCCTGGTATTAGTATGCTATCTACAATTAAATTAAATTTAGTTCATTACCTCGACTCGTTAATTAAACCCTTTCTTCATAATATATATAAGTATGTGCGTGATACGACCCAAACTTTCTTCGATAACTATACTTTGTTCGTATCTTCCCTTGCATACACTTTTAAATTTGTCTCGAACGACGTTGACCGTTTTTCCACTCATATTCCGATACCTGAAATATAGAATTGGCCTGTGACTGCGTGTATACTTCAACGTCTCTGCCTTATTTAGAATTTTCTTACGTTTTAAAACATTATCTTTTAGCCACATTTGGTGTTTTAGTTTATATCATTATTTTATCGGGTTGTAATGAAGAGCCTTTGAGTCATTATATCTAACATAAATTCATCTATGCAAGTAGGTTTGCATTCTTTCCTCACTTTGTTTATACTTTTCAGATCAATGATAATATTGTGTTTATGTTATGTTAAATCTGATAATACTGGTATTTTCTTAACTATATGCTATGCGTTTCTGCTAAATCACGAGCAATTAGCGCTATATGTATATCGCCTTATTAGTCCTGCTAATAACGTTCGCTTAAACGTTAAAGTTAGATCTTAAAGTTATCTCCGCAATTGTCAGTGGCATACGTTGTGTTTTAATAATATTAACATGTTCTTAAATAAATAAGTAAATCGTTATTTTATTAGTAATCAATATAATATACAGTGATGTAGTTCTTTTTTTATTACTCTTCAGTCCTTTACAAAGAAAAACTAGACGTCAGTTAAACAAATATTTGTAAAATTAGATTGTTTACATTTTGAAATAGCTCAGTAGTTCTCGCTATAAATTGTGTTCCTCTTGCTTTAACATCTAGTTTTATATAATAATTTATATGTTTCGATAATACAAAATGGCACAGCGTTTCAGTTAACAAGTGCCATATATCCACTAGAACTTCTGATTATGGCTCGCTGTCAATAATCTACGAATTTTCATTTAAAAAGTTAAAATGGCATTTGACTATAAACAACCCGTCATTGTAACTTTCCTAAGAAAACATTCCAGCTTTATTTTCTCAATGAGTTAAATGTCTCTCTATCAGTGTGCTATCAGATAGTATGTATACATTATATGTCTCATCCGTATTCTCATAAAGTGTTAGTTTATTTGAATTGGTATGTATTTAGTACCAAGTACCAACATATCTTTAACATGTTAAATATATAATATATTGATTATAATTTTAAAGTTAAATGAAAATATAAATTTCATAAATAGGTGCAGGATTAATTTCGTCTCTTCTTTTCAAATGATACAAGGAAAAGTGATATTTGAATATTATAAATGAAAATAAGAGTTTGGACAAAGGATCAGATCAATAGATTACGTAACATAATTGGAATAAATAAAACGCTGAAAGGATTACATCATTGTTATCAGAATGGAAGAGCGATTGAATGAATGAACAAACATAGTCTGTATGCAACATAAGGTCAAGAAAGAGTATCGATTAAATTGCACTGAAAAAAATAGTAAAGAAATGATGAATGGAAAAGAGTGTGAAGAATCAAACACAATCTGGATACAAATCTTAGCTTGGAGATATGCTATCAACACAGATTCTACAATAGGGAGTCTCAACCTGTCTCTCGATTGCGTAATAACACTGAATTTCTGATGGGCGGTTGGTGGAGCGATTTCGAGGCAATATAGAATATGTTTGCCAATTGAACTTGAGGGTGACTTTGAAGGTCGAGGTTCGCTGATCAGCCACTTGGATATGAACTCTTTGACTCTCACTCCTAATCTATAATGAACCGTTCTTCCGATATAACTGTTACTAGAATTACATTGAAATTTGAAAATCACGTTGGATCGGTCGTACTTTTTGATTGTGTCTTTGAAAGTTCGATTGAAAATTGATAATGTTATTGGGATGATAGACGTTTTAGCTGCGAAAAAGTTAGAGTGGATCATATTGCAGATTCTTTTAAATTTCAGTTTGTGTTGGTTGTCACCCAGTAAAGGCACTCTGAAGAGAATTGTCTTTTTTTCTGGGACAAAGATCTCTTCTTTCTTTTGAGTAGAGGCACTATAAGAGTCGATGAAATCCGAAGGGTAGCCATTAGCAATTACAGTTTCTTTAAGAAATGCGAGTTCAGAAGTCTAATACTGCAGATGTGACGAGCCCGTTGATAGTGTTTTCACCAAAACTTTTGTAACTGAGAGATATATATAAAAGTTGGTATGTAACCCAGTCCAGGTGTCCTTTCGGTAGATGGAGGTATTAGCTGTTCCAGAGGTTTCTCTTTGAACTAGAACGTTAAGAAAAAGCAGTTTATTATCGTGTTCAAATACATGCGTGAACTTAATATTGAGATGGAGATTATTAAAATGGTGAATGAGGATGTCAGCATCTTCTGCAGTTTGACACAACACGAAGGAATCGTCTACATACCTGCGATAAAAGGGAGAATGTGGAGAATGGTGTCTTTTGATTTTATCTCCAGATAGCCCATGAAGATATTGGCGAGTAGTGGTCCGTGTGTACTGCCCGTTGCTACACCATCGATTTGTTTGTATAAGGTGTCATTGAACGAGAACTGAATGTCAAAAGTGCATTAAAGGAGTAGTTTTTTAAGGAGATCAGTTGCAATTGAAGAGTTGGGTTGAATCGTTTTGAAGGTATCGACCGTGATGTTAATGGTTTCATGAAGAGGAAAATCGGTAAAAAAGCGCAGAGACATCAAAAAACTTCAATTTAATCGATGCTCTTTCTTAATGTTATGTTGCATATTTATGTTGCGTTTGTTCATTCATTATCTCGCTCTTCTATTCTTATAACTATGATGTAATGATTTAATCGTTTAATTTATTCTAATTATGTTACGTAATCTATAGATCTTTTGGCCAACCAATTTATCTTTGTTTTTAATATTCTTATCTCACTTATCCCTCTATCACTTGAAATGGAGCGACGAAATATATCGTGCAAATTGTTATGTCATTTTTATTTTCATTTAACTTTATACTTAAAATCTTACCACAGATAAACTTCTTTATTATATTTATTAGTTAAAATAAAAAGAAACATTACATTACATTATATTATTATTTATAATATTTTACGAGTAACAAGTAATACTCTAGAATGCAAAACATATGATTAGAATTGCTTCAGTAGGATATCTAATATGTAATATATCTAATATATAGATAGCTCAAGTTGTATTATGTCGCTTTTTTACTAAGCTGTCTTATTTAGAGTACACGTATACCCATGAAGATCTTATTTTAAAATAAAAGTATTGATATATATTTGCAAATATAATTAAATAATTTGGAACCTAAAAATATCGTTTAAGTTCATAAATCAAAATAGTAAATAATTAAATTGTTATATTTCGTTGTAAAGCAATTATCTATAATTCAAGACAAGGATACATATTTTAAATTGCATATATTACAGCCAATAATGCCCAAAGGCACACTGAATGCAGTGCGACGCGGCGCGGCAGTGCAGCAAAAATCGATACACTCTCTGCAGAAAATCTACATATATAAACAGAAAAGACGGAGGACAGTATACTGAGTTAGTCAGCCATGATTAATATTGACTATGACGCGCATTAAGTTGAGAATTGTTATCTGTGATTTTTGACGCGCTGCGCCGCGCCTCGACGAGCTGCTTTCGGTATGCATAGGCCTTAAACTCCAGAGACACTACTGTCCATTGTTTCACTAGCATATAAATGGTAACATATACTCAACACTACCGCATCGTCTAATATTTATGAATATATCAATATATTGTACTAAGAATATTGCCTATCATTTAACCCCCTATTATAATATCTTCCATAACTATCTTAATTGACACGAATAAACTCAGAAATCAAGTGTACACTTTTTATATCATTTGCATGCTTTCAGTAATGTAACATGGCCTTTTTTGAAAATATTGGGATAACTATATATTTGTGCATATCATTATTATTACGTAAGTATATTTGTACAAATGACTTAAAAGAGAAACCAAATGACTAATATACTTGTTAATAGTTAATGTTAATGCAGGTTGATTGAATCTGGCTTATTTTTCATGCTAGTTGTAAATAATCTTGAGAAAAATGTTTACGATGTACAAATTGTAAATAAATAATTCAACTCGTTTACATTTAATCCAATTTTGAAATGAATAAATGAATAAATGACTGTACATAATAAACGAGTATAAATATGACTATACAAATAAAGTTATTAAAAACATAGATTTCAGGTTCTCATGACCGAATGCAGTACAGCTGACAGAAAAATAATTAATGTAATGTGTATTAATAAAAGGAAAATAAAAATAGATAATCTACGGTGAGAAGCTTAAAACGATGAACAAGGACAATATTACAAATACAATATTACAAAAAAAATCGTGAGAAGGAAAACATATTGTAGTAACCGCAGCTATATGTTATATAATAAGGTAATAATTCCAAACATAGGTGATGTGGTTACTTTATACGTGTTTTTGTACACTAGTACAATTAATTAATTTAATGGCACTATTACGATTCAAAACAGATTGTGTAATGAAATCGCCACGAAGAAGATCGATACGTTTAAGTAATATTTTATAGCACTGACAAATATCTATAAAAATACAATCGTACTCCTAGGAAGCTATGAATGTTTAGCATTTCGAGACGAGGAAGTAGTTGTCGTTACATATTTTATAATCGAAACTTGTGAGTGAGACATTTTTGCACTTTTTCGATACGGTTGTAAGAGATAAGGACACCAAACAAGTGAGCAGTATGTAATATTAGGTTTAATGTAGATGATAAATGCTCAAATAGGAAGTTTAGGATCGTGGGTATATTAAACGCTTTAAGTATAAGGGAGGCTTTAGAAAAATGATATTTAGTATATTAATAAAAGTATGAAAATGTGCGATGAAATAGGCTTAAGTATTTCACATACACGTATGTCTTTGATTGTTTACACATGTTTTATTTAAGTAATACGCACGATTGTTTCTTGTGAGTAATATTAATGTACTATGAAACGATTTCCTTCATGATATATTACTTGGATCATGCTAGTAGTGTACTTATTATAATAATAAGTCGTTTTTATAATCTTACCATGTGAAACATAGAGTACATCATCTTTAGAATAAAGTAACTTTATTTACTCTATGATGTGACATATATTAAGATACATGCTTAGTTTAAATACGCTGTAATTAAATTACAAACAAATTAACCAATAGTTAGTGGTTTATATTTTTTTATCCAAGAATAAGAGCGACAACAATTAGTTTGAGAGATGCTAACAGCTCTAGTCATTAATACTAAGAAGTATAGGCCCATCATTCATCACTAATAACCCAGCTAGAATGTATTAAAAAGTTATAATTTGGTATACACGTAATCGCCAGAAGCCAAAGAATAAATGTTGAAATAGTTACTAGAAAATATTTTTGAAAATGGGTGAATCTATTTTGTAAATGTATAATGTTATATTTATTGTTCCATTTACCAAATTAGAAAGCACCACAACAGAAAAACTAATTAAAGTCTCAGATATGGATACAGAAGCTTCTCCAATTGATTGTAAGCATATTTAAAATATGTAAAATATACTTGGCAATATTCATTCAGTTACATTAGTTTGTTATCAGAAGATTCATAATTAGTACTAATATGTAGTTGGTTTCATTAAATGTGTATATTTATGAATGTAATACCATAATAATGTGTGTTATATGTTAGCCTTAGTTTATAGATGCTATCGTATATTTTTATTTACTTTGTTTAATTATATTTAAAACAAAATGATGCTATGTGTGAGTGTTGATTTAGGGCGGACCAAAGGGTTCAGTCACGTATATCTCACTTATGTGATAAATAAGTCACTTATTTAATAAATAAGTCACATATTTAATGAATAACTCACTTATTTAAAAATAACTCACTTATTTAAAAAATAACTCACTTATTTATTGAATAAGTCCCTTATTTAATAAATATTTCACTTTTTTTATAAATAACGCGCTTATTTAATAAATAGCTCATTTATTTAATAAATAGGTCACTTTTTTAAGGCCCTGTCACACCTAGACGAATAAGCCTCGACGATTGCGGAACGTGCAAATTTTTAGATTTTCGTTGCTC
>JAYRBW010125469.1:0-16583 GCA_036023295.1 Invenusta paracnida | reverse complement strand
ATAGATAGGTACCATACCAATTCGAGTTACTCTGAGATAGTAGAAGATGTCACTGTCTCTTCATGATTAGTATAAACAGCACTTGCCAATATTACAAGACGATAGCAACATTTATATTTTGAAATAGTAACCTAATTAAAGATTTGTAGAATGATATTGGTAGATAGTTTTGTTCTATATAGAAATCAGTGTAAGAAAATAAATTTCGATGCTGGTATCACAAATGTTGTCTTATTTTCTTACATTGTAATAGATGTATAAACGAAAGGTTTCATAAAATTATCTCGTAATACATTTCATGTTTCTATTATTTGCTTTATAAGATAATGTAGGAGTATATTTTATTCATTAATTTTACCCGCCTTGAATATAGATTATTTGTATTACAATAGACGATATACGAGATACGATATATCTTTTACATTGTAATGTAAGTAATTATTAGTAAGTGCTGAATATCTAATCACGATAATCCTGCAAAAGAATGAAATATATTTTTCTGAATTTTTTGAAGCTTTGATGTAGATGAAAAATCAATTAATGCTAAATTATAGCTGAAGCTTTAGAATTCAGATTTATAATCTTATAAGGCTTTATCACGTTTTGGTTGAAAGTTGAAGCTCCATTTGAGGTAGTTATGTACCTCGTGAAATGGAATTCACGTTTTAGTCGAAATGTCGGAAAACCGATAAATTTTAATTATTCGAATTTTTAAATAAAACACATCTTATCTTTAGAAATGTTAACTTAATTAAAAGCTAATAATTACTGTACAAAATTATTCTTGATTAATTAATATAAAAATAATATTTCCATCTACAATCGTTAATAAATATATTACAATAGAAGTAAAAATTAAGGGTTTTTAATAACTGTATGATGGTCTAAATTTTGAACATTTTAAATTTTTTATTTATATATAAAAATTTATGTATAAATATTTAATGTTGATATTTTTTAATTATATTTAGTTCTAAGTCAGGTGATATTTAATCCTTTAAGACTTGCTTATGTGGAATATACATACATGATGAATATTTTTTGGCAAATATAAAAGTTTTGAAACTATTTAAATAAATAAATAAATATATTCACTTGAACTTATTAACCTGAATGATTTAAAATTTATCAATTAATTAATTTTTAAAAATTAAATCAAGTAATACTTTTAAATACTGATTTAAATGGCTAATATTCATATTTGATATTCACAATAAATCGCAAAATAACAACTTTTTATACAAATCTAATTCTGTTTTAATAAAATTTATTAAAAAAGTATGTAATGCGAAGTGTCTATTTTTGCTCCAAATATATTAAAATTATTAAATATCAAATTACTAAGAAATACGCTCAGATTTCCCGTCATCATTTCAAGCTTATAAGTACTGTAGAGGGCAACAGATTGCAATATCAAATACAGTTATAGAGTTTACCCAAACTATTTATCTTTTCTTCTTTATGCTGCATAATTAACTCCCATTTGTATAGTTTTTTTCTGATTAATTCAATTTGAATTGCATATAATGTTTAAAGTGCGCAAAATATTATGCTAGAATAATGTTTTTCACATTGAGTATGCAATGCTGTACCTACATTTTATAACTTCTTCAGAAATTAAATTACCACTGAAAACATGCACATACAAATTCATACAAATTCGTACTCATACATTAGCATAATTATAACTGAAACATATACTGAAATCAAATAATAATACTGTTATAACTTTAACAAGTTTTTTGGTTTCAAGTTTTTTATCCTCCGCCTATATGTTGCTTTATTGTTTTACTTACGATTATTAAAAAGCCGCAATATATTAAAAGCGGCAAATTACTTTACATAATACATATATCGGAGTGGATATAAACATTGATGGCGTTCGAGAAAGTACATCTTTTCTGAAGTTCATATATATCCCTGGATAAACTTAGATGGATGATCTAAACATGATTTGTTTGAATAGATACATTGAGATGCTAAAAATTATTTAACATAAATAATAATATAATAATTAATTAACAAACAGAATAATAATCTAACAGAATAAATTTATTAAAGTTACTTTCTTATTCAATTAGGTGTTTTTAGAAGTACTTGTATTATATTAATATAGTGACGTTAAATGTGTGTTTCTTGTTATTCTATTTATGTAGCAATTTTTGTAGAAATATAACATTTAAATGTTTATATAATATGTTGCTAAATGAAACTAAATAATTAAATTAAACATGAACAAATAATTTGATGTGCATTTAAATCAGTTCCATTAATATATTGAGTTAAAAAAAACAGCGAAACTTATCTTTATATTCTAAGAAATTTCTAACATGGACATTCCTTACATATAAACCGTTGTAACTGCTAAACATTTTGGACAAATTTTGTATGTATATACATATATTTACGAGTATATATAAATATATTTTTATATCAAAAATTAAAAAATAAAAATGTTCTCGCAATATCATAGTAGATAATACAAATATAATAAATTTGAATTCTTTTTCATAAAGAATGAACAGAAATATATGAAAATAGGGATATGAATTCGGTGTATATACTGAGTAACAGAAAGACTCCAGAAGGACGTCAAATACCAGTGAAACAAGGATCTCAGGAGAATCGGACTATCGGGCATCGGCGGAAAAATCAATCAATCATTTTCCTGTTATCGGTGAAGTTTCCAGACGAACCGAACAACATGATATTGTATTCCTCTGAAATTAACCGAATAAAGAAGAAGAGAGAGAGAGAGAGGGATATTTCTGAACATCAGAAGCTGAGGTTAGTGATTAAATTGAAAGTTGCTAAATTTGTGCAGTTATTTATTCCGTGTCGGACGACCTTTGTCACAATGTTTCCTGATAGCACAAGCACTCCTCAGCAAATATCGGATCGCTGTTTGATTGTGGGGTGGGGGAGTTAAAGATTTGTAATTATCTTAATCAATCTCATTTTAATTTGTAAAGATTACCGCCTCCTTTCCATTATCGGGGGTCGTGCAATTTCACTCCATTTGTTCTGTTGTGAGTAAGAAGCTTTCGCGTCCGAACTTTGGTGCATATATGGACTCATTAACCTGTCTATATTTTGTTTTATTAACTATAAAGTTTAATATTTATCATTGTGGTTAACGCTTACTCATTAATTAGTCATAAAGTTTGTCATGAAAATATATCATAAATCTATCAGATCAGGGGGTTATAATATTTTGTATTCAAAAATCTCAATAAATATGTATTACATTTTAGTATGCAATTCTATAAAATTCAAATGCAAACTATTATTTTAATTATGACATTTGTTATAATATATACATACATACCATAGACATTACGTATAACACATAACTTACAGCAAATTTATAAATATAAATTGTTATATATTTTTGCATTCAAACAAAACTAAATAGCTATTATTAGGTATTAGTCCTCCTGTAATTCATATTTACTTGCAAGGAAATATTATCAGTTAAAAATTATGTTTATAAATTCTAACCAATTTGATCTTTGAAAATAAATATTTTCTTTCAAATATTCTAATACATAAATATATTTATGTAGTAAGTACATAATTTCCGTGATTCTGAAAAAAACTATGCTGTCTTTTAAGTTTCCTTAAGTCTTAAAAACGTAGTCATAAAAGAAGACTAACTCAACTAGAAACACCAGTCAAGTTCCTAACGATTACATCAATTACAAACTATTTCTGTATTATTTTTTACTCCTTTATGCTAACCAATTTTAACAACCGCACATATCAATTAAATTATACGATGCAATGAGGCTCACTGAGATGAAAGAAATTATAAAAATTAAAGTATATTGATCAATATTTGACCTTTTCAGATGTTATACATAAAAATGATATGTAATTGATTGCAGAAATTATTGTTACATAAATAGTATTTTTTCAGAACACATACATTATGTACATCGAAATTAGTGCATAAACTAGTATTCGTTTCATTAAGTATAAAAAATGTCTTCGTTCACAAAAAGTGACCCTTTCTAACGATATATACAGATATTTATGTATATAATTTATAAGTTTCGAAAACAATTTCCCTTATAACATAGACATTTCACAGTTAAGCATATTCTTACGACTTTTAAAAATATAACATAACTCATAAAAATCTTTTACTAACTAATTCTTCGTAATTTTAACATAATTATTACATTTTCTTAAATGTCCATAAACGTTACTTATGACTTCGCAATCAAATGTGGACTAATATTTATAAATATTGTGTTTCTCAAGAAAACTAACATTATATATAGAAACAAAATGAATTTACATTTCTGCATTTCATTTGATTAAAATAAGTTGATAGTTAATGAATTTTTAGGATAAATAAAATCAGTTTGCTATTTAAAATTGCTGTGCATTTCACATATATATTTAGTCAATAATAGATAATAGATAATTAATAGAAAAAACCTCTTACAACAATTTATGAATAAAATGTATCGAATTTCTCTATGAATTTTACGATATAACGTTTACTAATTTATTTTTTTTCGTAAATTTTTTTTTTTTTTTTCATATTATGACAAAGTAAAATGTAACATAAAGTGTAAGTTTCTTCTTTAAACAAGGCATTTAATTAGAAATTCAAGAAACTAAGACACTATTAACATTTTTCAATTTATATTTTTTAATACTATAATTTTATGAGAATTTCACTTGTGCATATGTGTGCAAACATTTAGAGTTTTTAAATCAACAATACCCACCTATGATAAAAGACAGAATTTAAAAAAGTATTCTGATATACAAGGTTTGAGAGAAAGTCTATACACGAAATTTGAAATAGACTTTCGAAGCACTGTTTTAGATCAATTAATATTTTTGAAGTATTATTGTAACTTCCTTTTGACTTTTGTGCTACTGATTCCAAAAAAGTGTCAAATTGATGAAAACAGACGACTCAATTTACTCTTAATCTATAAAAATACTATTTATGGTTATTATTTGGTAGAAGTAAACAGGAATGAAATAAAAATTGTCTATTTTACGACTTCGAGTGCTTTGGTAGACTACATAGTCTTAGTTTAGTTTATATTTCTTTTAGTAATTATTTTAAACAATTAATCATTTAAACAAATAATTGGAATTGTATATTTGAATATATTGTTATATTCCGAATTTTATGTAATACTTCATTTTATTAACTATAATATATAGGCATGCATACTAAAAAATAATAAATATTTAAAAGTATAGCTACGAAAATAAATAAACTATGATTAACAAAATACGTCTCGTAGCATTTATAAAAATCGTTTTACATTGGTAAAGTGTAATACATTTAGAATTTATTATAATTTATGTTTAAACAAATAAACCATGACTTAATGTAAATCAAGAAATCAAGAATTTTAAATAAAAATAAGAATGACGTCAAATGGAACAAATACAATTTTTACTTAATATTGAAATTGGTTTGCAACACCGGATATTCTTACCCACAAGTTTTATAAAAACAAAACCAATTATCTCTCCTTAAAAAACGAAACTTACTGAGAAGGAAAATTTTGGGGAGATGTCACGATGGGATATATGCTTGACTGACAAAATAAGATGTTTTGTCTTTCAAAATTCATTGTTCAAAATAGTACTTTTGGTTCATTCAGTAAAGGGAGAAAAATATAGTAACAGTAGACACTTTATAAAAGAGAGAAATCCTTAACTATTGAAAAGATCTGAGCTTCACATTCGTCAATTAAAGGTCAAATATATTATTTCTTGCTTACAGTACAGAAAGGAGGAAATCATTAAATGAGAAAGGATTCGTAAACTAAATAGAAATATTTTATTAAAATTATTCAATGCAAACAAACACTTTTTACACCCATTAAATTGAATGTAAACAAATGTTACATTAATTGTCTTACTTTCTGCGTATGAACTTTAGGTAGTCATTAGATTGGAGTTTTAACAAGTCCATATACCGTCTAATATTTTTTCGATCTACTACTTGTATATAATACCTGCGCATTTTTCACAAATAATAGGAGACTAACAAACGAGCGTAGCACATGATACGTTGTGTAGGGTTTTGAAGTTGAAATTTGGATCTACGAAAAAATTAAGAAGTGTCGTTTTAAAACAAGTAAATAAAAATATTGTAAAATCACTTTAAGTACCAAAATATATAAAATAATTGTTATTTATTATGCTGCTTATTGTCAAACTTTCCATTTCAGTATTTCCTTCCCATAAGTTTTAACGGTGATTAGTGAAAAGTCGTATTCAATATAATAGTCGTATTTAAAACTAATATTCAAGAAGTCGTATTTGTTAAGTCTTAGTCAAAAAATCTTATTCAAATAGCCGTATTGTTAAATAATCGTATTTACTAAATCGCAATAGCTAAATAGTCGGATTATTCATCATATTTCCACATATTTCAGTAATAATATTTTAATGATTGAACTAATTCTTAATTAAGCACTGCAACTTTGTGAACTGTATTCAAAACATTATGGCCAACAATATTGCCATGTAACTTCTTATTAGTCTATCTCATTTTAAACTTGCTTTATTATTACACACGTGTTGTCATTTTACCAAATAACACTGAATGTAATTTGGTTTTAACTTTATAATTTTGTCATAAACAAATTTTTGAACAAAACTTTTTAAATACAATTATTTATCTTCTTAATATTATCAAGGACGACTTTTTGGAATACGACTAATTGAATAAGACTTTTTAAATACGACTATATTAGGTACGACTTTTCACTATGGATTCAGTTTAAGTCTATAACAAAGGGAA
Organism: Invenusta paracnida; assembly: GCA_036023295.1. Taxonomy (NCBI): domain Eukaryota; kingdom Metazoa; phylum Platyhelminthes; order Proseriata; family Coelogynoporidae; genus Invenusta; species Invenusta paracnida. The sequence goes on along the minus strand of JAYRBW010125469.1, from coordinate 9,793 downwards.
GATTTGCATTACACACGTTATTTGGTATATTAGAAATTATATTTAAAGTATTTAAGTAACATTAGAATTAACTCAGTTTGTACTGACTAAACCTCCAGATCAATTCACTTTCGTATTACTGAGCACTTAAATCCATTAATGCATTAGGTACTTTTGCAGCATCTCAGTAACTACATAACTATTTCTGCTTTATGATATGTTTTTTGTTTGGACCATTTCAGTGCAAATTCATGACCATAAAATCCGATTGCCCTGGGAAATGTTGTATTTAGGAACGCAGATAGTTAGGTAATTAAATTTCCGGATCCATTGTCACAAACTTGCGCGACTATATTAACCCTTTAGATCCGGGTATGCAAAATATTTGTTTTATATTGAACTCCACTTGTGAATTTTATCTGAATACAGTACATCGTAATTACAAATTTATTGGTGCATGAGCTATATATAGTATCATATTGATAGACTGTTATAAAGACACTGGATCGACGTGAATTTTATATTTTATAAATTTCAATAAGGTATGTTTACGCGAAACGTTTCTCAGTTATATAACGTCTAAAGAACTAACTAAATATATAATATTTTGAAAACATTATTTTTTCAAGAACCGCTAATAGGTGCACGATAATAAATTTGATGTAAAAACTTACAAAACTGCACTTTTGTAAAACGTAAAAAAGTTTGTACTTTTCGATATGTCAATTTAAAAATGACACCACAATGCGATATATGCATAAATTTAATTCAAATTAACGGTAAAATATGGAAAAAATGGAAAAGGATGTTGAGACCAAATAATAAAGTGGAGGTTTATAAATTGTAAAATGCAGAAAAGAAGTAAGTTTATTTTCTTTTGTTTTCACAAAGTCTGAATCAATATGCTGAAAAGCCTAAAATAGTTAATAAATAAACAATCCTCAAATAATAGTGCAAGAAGATAATCGAAAGAGTTTGATGTAAATAAATGTTGAAAGAAAGTTAAAGTATTTCAATATATGATTTTCAAAGTTTAACTATGTTTGTTTTATTGTTTTATTTAGAAAGATAAATTCTAGTATTTATTAGTCGCTACTTTATTGTATAATAGAAGTAATTTCACAATTGTATTTTATATTAATTAAGAATTGAGTATAGAGTATAATTTTTAAATTAATGTGAAAGTTATATATACCAATGTATATATATATATCAAATGTATGATATTTGAGAATAAGAATAAAAATATTTTTACTAAAATCATTTCAAAATTCCGAAATGGAATATAATATATATCAATATCAAAAGTCTGTATATTTTTTGGATCTATTAATGCTATTTTATTTCTATTTGTGTCTGTATTATACTCGTGGGAATTCTTTACTTTAATAATAATAAATTATTATATTTTCTATCTTCCTTGCTTCCAAAGATTTAATTCTCAGAGGAAGATCTGAACTTGTTTTTAGACTTGTATAAAAACTGTATGTTATACATAAAAATATTCAATTCTCGACATAACTATTAATATAAGGATTATTATAGCACTATTAATTAAGGAAACTGGTTTTATGCTGTTTCTAATCGTCAAATCTTTTCTTTGAATTAGTTAGACAAAATTCCAATGAGGTTTGTTTTTCAAAATGTATCCTGCTACTTTTTGTGTTATTTATATAATATATATATAAAATGTAATAATTTTTTTACGAATAAATTATGTATAAATATTTATTAAGTTAAATGCTTCATTTTACATGTTTATACTATTATTTATGTAATCAAACTCTTGGTCCATATATGCTTAATTTAAATTAAATAATGTAATTTAATTTTGATATATGTACATATAGCTTCCTTCTATAGAGTAAAAAAAATTCTAAAATGCTATGTTTAGCTTATTAAATAATTGAATACACGGTTCATATTTTTAAATGTAGTATAGAATTTTACTTAGAATATATTAACAATAATATTTAAATTAAATTATAAAAAGTTTATATCACTTTTTGTAATATTTAATTAAATGTATCTTTTTTTATATAAGATAGCACGTGACACAGGAATAATTCATAATTTTTAAATATTTTTTTGTGGTTAGCTTTATTCTAAAGTGTCATAGTACTTCCGAAGTCAATTCTTTGATATGCTATTAATATGATATATGTTCATAGGAACATGACTATAAATCGTATGGCCAAGAAAAGTGTTACAAAGTTGATACATTTAATTATTTGTTGAAATAGCATCAACAAACAAATTACTTGCAAAAGTATAAATCAAACAATATATATATCTTATATGAAAATTGAAATTTTAACAAACTTTAATTTAAAAAATTTATAAACCAATTAATTTTGCGGAAAATAATAATTAAATAAAAATAATAATTCGCCAAATTATTCTTGTCAAATTTCTTATTCTAAAGAAATAAACAATAGCTTTTGTCGTTTTATAGCATATTATTCATAAATGATGACTTACTTTATTTCAAAACAAATATTTTACATCAATTATAATAAATTTCCAAAAGATTACAAAAATATACGTAATTAAATAATTATAAAAAATTTCCCAGGGGATAAATTAGCCAGTAAGAAATTTCTTATATTTTGGTTAAATAATTTCCCCAAGGACCTTCCTATTTTTTACAAATTAGAAATGTAGGCACATATTCTAAACTTATGACATAAAAGATAAACTACAAATTTAAATGTCATGCTAAGATAGAGCTTTCCAAATGATTGCTCTGTGCAAGTTGACTTAAAGGTAATAATAACGTCATACATGAATTAAACAATACTCAAAGTATTCGGTCTTAAATTAATTGAGGAATAACCTTCAAAGTACACCACAATATATCAAGAGTTATTGACATGACAACAGAGTTCAAGAAACGTGTGACCTCAAGATTTTGTAAAGGAATATGAACGTAATTATAGAAAAGTAGAACATGGAAATGAAATATGACGTTATAAATTAGGTATTCAATTTAATATTTTAATCCAGGCATTCCAACTATGCATCTCAAATCAATTGTTAACTAATCTGGTAATTTATGAATTAAATTGTTATTGGAATAACTTGCACTTTTATAAATGAGTAAATAATAAATTTGATAAGGTTGGTTTAACATTTTCCAGTTGTAAGAATAAGGAAAAAAGAGCACACTTACTCCAACGTTCGCACTAAAGTTAAAAGTTAGAAAAAGTTTAGTTCAAAGACTTGTTTTAATACAACTATAGATATGTGTTATACTTTAAAAACTGGATGAGTGATCTGAAAAAAAGGCCGTAACAATTTTAAAAAGAAAGATTGAGATCAAAAATAAAGTTTTTTTCAAGAATTAAATCATTGCGATGGTAAAAAAACGATGTCGATATATATGTTTCAATATTCTATTTCTATAACTTTTAATCATAAAGACTTTATTTCATAATACTACATATGATATATAATATACTCATAGAAATTAATCAATATATATTACATATGTACATAGAATTGCAGTCTAAAATATTCCCATTGAAAATGTGCATTTTCAGTTTGTAGTCAACATATATTATTTAAAAAAAGTAAGGATATGACAATTCAATTGCATAGTCTTATAGAAAAATTTATTTAAAAATATATCAATATTGTATTTTAATAGTTTTTTATATCGTAGTAATTAATAATTTATTAAGGATCTTTATTTTTGACCACAAACTTATTTCTTTAAATTGTTACGTCATTTATTGAGATAGCCAATCTATGTATATAAAGTAAAATATATCTATGAATATACTAATACTAATACAACTTATATTTAATAAAATATTTGATATATTTTTGTTTTATGATTATGTTTTAACTTTATTTATTTAGTGCTCTATACTTGCTTTTGTTATATGTTTTTTTTATATATTATTTCAATTATATTTACTGTCGTTTTCCAGTCTTATTTCAAATTAAATAAACAGTTATTATTATTAGTTGTAATATAATAGTAATATAATAGTAATATAATAATAGTTTTATACAGTAAAAATCTATAAAATATGCTTTTCTAAAATCAAATTCAACTTTTATCTTTTTGGAGGTTATAAATATTTGATTTAAGTAACAAAATATTGTCTAAAGTAGTTTTATTATGCGTTTTACAAATTTTATGATGAAATGAGTTTTAATATGTAAATGAATTAGTATATATTTTTATTTCTTTTTTTTCTTTTCATGCAAAATTTTGCAAACTATGTATAATATTTTCATTGTGAATAATTATTATTTTCTTCTTTTCATACATACTTTTGCAAATTATGTACAATATTTTCATTGTGAATAATTTAGACTGCCATGGTATGTGTATATTGATTATTTTCAATCTATATAATCGATGTATCTTTTGATTCTGTCATTTATTGTTATTATTTTTTAATTTAATGATGAATTTCGAATCTACCAACTGGTATATCAACATTTAAGGGGAATAGTTTATATACAAATATGCAGTATATCTGGCTAAACATAAAAAAAGCAGTTTGCTCATATAAGTATTTCATTCACTTTATTTTCTAACCATTTATCTTAAATTTATGTATTTTAATATATATTTTATATACATGCGTATAATTTTTGCAATTAAAATAAAACAATTATATTTCTAAAACTAAATATCAACTTTAAAAAATATTGCATTGTAGAGTTTTTTCTCAATAGTTACATTCATTATTGAGGCAATATTTATTCTCCGTGCCCTTTATTTGATGTTATATTCTTTACTTAGAAACCTTGGGACTTTTCAAATAATGAAGAAAAAACGGTACAGATTCAACTAGAAATACAAATAACTGCGCATAAAAATACCTACCTAACAATAGTGTTACCTCCAAAGGCAAGATACGTGACAATAAGTGCTTTTGGTATAGGGTAAGTGAAATTTTCATCCCACACCTTACGTAGCTTTTACCTATCGTGATTCAAATCATTTATAGCGTGTAAATGTACCCTGCTGTATATACTGTATTATATTGGATCAAATTTGAAACCTCTACTGATTTTTTAAAAGGTTAGGTATCCAATGCTTTTAGAAAATTACTTTTTACTAAACTGCATACTTAACTAGCTCTGTCAACAATTCATTTTTACAGAGAGAGAGCAGTATATACGAAGTTTAAAAGAAAAGTTCAGTGAAGTTTTCTAAGAAGTATTCTTAAAGAAGATTTAATTCGCTTGTATACGTAGAAATAAGTGGAATTGAATAATAAACGTGAAAAACACAGTAGATAACATAAACCTCCTAGGGAGAATTTCATTTAAGTAGAATAGAATTAAATTCAAAGAAAGTGCATCACCATTCTAAAGTTAACCGTATAATACAATAAAATACCTTAAGGGTCTAGTAAATGTTATAGTTATGCGTAATCGAATTGATTTTTTATAGATGACTTGGGTGGTACATAATATATTAAAACAAAAGGCAAATATATATGAAGCAAGGACAACTTAAACAAGTATATTTTAGTTGTCCCTGATATTTATGGTGAAATCAAAAATATTTTTTATTAGTTTGTTAACCTGAAGTTATATATTTTGCGTGTGTTATAAAAATTAACCTTTTCAATTCATTTTGCACGTAGTGTAGATATAACCTATAAGTTTATAGTGTGTTTAGATAAATAGATAGACAGTTAAAAGTAAGTAAGTAAGAAGAAAATGAGAAGAATGTATTTTTGATTAAATTTAATAATTCTAACAAAAGTAATCCATTAGCCATATTTTGGAGAATAAAGAAAAGAGAAACATTTAAGAAATATGTGTAAAAGAAATTCCTTGTCTTCAAACAGATATATTCGCATTGCATTGCATTAATCGCATTGCATTATTGCGGAGGAAGGCTTCTAACTTTTACAGAAATATTAAAAGAAAACAACTCGTTATATCCTGATTAATATCTGTATCAATTATATCTTTGTACGTATGTGTTATTTTTAAATACAATATTATTGCTTTCTATGTTGGATTACTTTTTATTGCGAAAAATGTAATTAAGGCCTACTATAAGAAGTAGATTGGTAATGCTTTCCTCGTATAATTTTGCATTTTAAATAATTAAAAGGCAAACAATGTTGTAGGATGTTATATTGTGACCTATGTTGTGCGTGCCAGCCTTGTGGGAAATATAATACTATTAAATTGGGCAAAATTATTAATTATTTTTGTTAATTATAAGACAAAAGTAACGTTGTAATTTTTCGCAAAATAGACACCCATTATAAGCACTTTCATAGTTTCTATGTTAAAAATATTATTTACCTCTTTCATTACACTATTTCATAATTAAATTTCCATATTATGTACTTTTACCTGTAAAATGTTAAAGTAAACGCATGTTCAAAATTTGTTGTTTATTTCTTCGAGAGGCACATGAATTAAAATGTGCCTCCTTATCTCAAGAATAATTAATATTTTTAAGTCTAACCTATGTATAAGTATTGGTATTAGGTATATACATAAAGACATTTTGATGGATGTAATTTATTAGAAAGATAAAAATGCATTTCATACTGCAACTAAGGCTTTTATGATATTTTCTGAATTATGTAAATGTATCCCCAAAAAAATTGTATAAGAAGATAAAAAATTACTTAAGCATCAGTATTTGATTTAATTATATATTATATAATAATGTGATAATAGGCATAAAATATTATTACAAATGTATGCATATTTGAATATTATATATTGAAGAATAAATATATATTTCCTAAATACTCTATAAATGATTTCAAGTTATTTAATTAATCATATCATACAAGTTAAGTAACAATGAATTTCTTGTTTAAATTGGAATAGAGTATCCATGACCAAAATAAAATAAAATCTATCAGACGTCAGATATTAATCGTTGGCAAAATTATGATCAATTTTGTAATATTTGACTGTAACTACATACTTACTTTGGCGACTATAATTCATGTGACATTAGTAAACGCGGTAATTAATTGTACTGAAATTGTAGAAATGTATCATAATGAAATCATTTCAATATAGGTACTAATAATTCAATTGACAAAATCGTGCGCCGTATTATCCTGATAAGATATTAATTTGTTAGATGTATTTATTTAGAAATAAAGATATCTAGAAGGAATGGATGGGACGTCGCCGTTCTAAGTTGACTCTATAATATATAATCGAAATAAAATAAATGATAATATTTATCCCATTATAGTTAATTTCATAAATACGAATGAGTTTGGTGAATATCAACTTATGTACAGTCATTTCGTAGGGTTTAGAGATTCATGATATAAATTAGTATATTTTACTAAGAGTTCTATATGTATGATAGTAGGTATGTATCTAATTATAAAAATAATTTATTGGGTTACTATGAGCTAGGTTTTAAATTGACTACAGTTAATGTATGATTTTAACAATTAATAAATACCCCAAAAATTATTTCTTATTATCACTGGAAAACAGCAACAGAAGTTATAAACTACGAAATTACAAAAATAAGTATAAAATATCTTTACTTTGGATGTATAAGAACATGTTCTTTTCAATAAAATATAAAAGAAGAATTTAAAAAATTAGAATGTGTTACAAAATTAAAAAGTTATTTATTTAAATATTTCTCAAAAAATTATCATTTAACGTTCAAAACTTGCTTACAATGATGAAACTGCTGCCTTATTGTTATATCGATTCTTTTAAACCACAACATCATATGCAACTCTATGAAACATTTATGTGGGCATATTAGATTAGTTTAATATTTGTTTTAAAAATTAAACTTTAAAATATTTGTTGTTTTTTTAAGGCGTTTCAAGAAAAAATGTTTTTTTAAATTTATTTAAACAATTTTAATTTGTTTGCTACTTTTAGTTTCCACTTATTTATAAATCATAGTAGTTTTAAAGCTTTTACATTATGTTTTAGATAGTAATAGATTATCTAAAAAACTGGATCAACCAAAATTTAATTTTATTATGCGTTTACATTTGTTAAGATTCTATATAATATAATTATATTTGTATAGTTCACTAAAACGGACTAAAACTTAACAATAAAAATTCATCTTCACATATAACAACAAATTCTGAATTATTAATATTATCAAGAATATTATTATTAATATTAATATTCTAACAAAAAAATGTTAAACAAAAAAATATTCTCTCTGAAAATATATGGTAACTGTGCCTAAAAAATAAATTTCATCCTATACTAAATAAAATTATTCAACGTTTTAAATTGAACATTAAAATGATTAATGTCCTATAATTTACACTCATTAAAAATGTCAAAGAGTTCTAACAACGATTAAATTCTCGGCGCTTTCTATTATATTTAGGTATAAAGGTATCATCAATAAATATATTACTTCAATACGATATTTTGTAAAGAGTTTTCACTTATTTTTGGAATAATTTACTGCTGTGTTATATGATACAATTATTATAATTAGCTCGATAACTTATATTGATATTTCAATTATGTTCTTATTTTCTATAGCAGCTATTATAATTTTAATTTTTAAAAATTACCAATATGTTTATTTTATAGAATTAATAATAAACTTAATACTACAACTATTCTGACAGGTATTTTTCTGTACATTTAAATTAAACGTTTTATTGTATAATATTGTAGATACATATTCAGATAACAAAACTATTATAATCCTGCAACACTTAAAATACATAAAAAATATGAATAAAATTAATTAAACATAAACTCATGTAAAATATATTAAAATTAAGAGCAGCAGAGTACAGTATTTTATGGATATGTATGTTTAGATTTAATTTTTTTTGAAAAGCACAACTAAGTTCAATAAAATAGAAAAGAGAATTTCGAAATATGTATAATTAGCTTTATGAACTCTGTATGACTTTTAGATATGTTATGCCATAAATTAAAAAATAATAAAGTAGAATCCACATGACTAGGAGGTTTAACATAAAGGATTTGCAGTTAGATACATCAAAATATTGCAGCAAGAGCTTTTCTTCTGTTTTTTATAAACTGCAATTAGTTAGTAGTATTTAAGTACGTATTTAAGTAGTATGTGTAAAATATTTTATCATAGTTTATTATCCAAAAAATTGAAGACCTCAACTCTATGTAAATTAATTGATATTAGTTTATTATGTGAAATAAATACTATTCTTTATTATTATCTTCATTATTATTATATTATACAGTCTTATAACGTGATTAACTAATTTTACGAATATTATCATATCCAATATTATACCAATTAAAAAAAAATTACAGCGGACCTGGAACTATAAAAAATATTTCTATATTTCTATTAGTTCTCAATAAAAGCTTTCATGAATGATGATAAAATTTGAAAATGATAATGAAATAAATAGATTATCTATATGTCGTGATGGTTATGGAGCAAATAATCATTTATTAAAAATAATATTCTAATATATATTGTAGTAGACATATAAAAGTTAGTAATAAAAATAATACTCTATTGTAAAAATAAAAGCAGGTTTCGGGTACTTGGTACACTAATGAAACGCCTGTAATGAACACGGTACATAAATGAAATGCCTGTATGAAGACGGTACACTAATGAAACGCCTGTATGAACACGGTACACTAATTAAACGCAAGTATGAACACGGTACACTAATGAAACGCCTCTATGAACACGGTACACTAATTAAACGCATGTATGAACACGGTACACTAATGAAACGCCTCTATGAACACGGTACACTAATTAAACGCATGTATGAACACGGTACACTAATGAAACGCCTCTATGAACACGGTACACTAATTAAACGCATGTATGAACACGGTACAC
>JAYRBW010125468.1:0-38732 GCA_036023295.1 Invenusta paracnida | reverse complement strand
GCCAAACCCTCAATGCACAGATCACTCTTGTCTCTCTCTTCTGATCTGCACCAAGTTCAATGTTTGGTCTGGTCTGGTCTGGGTTGTTATGCAGAGTGACATTCCACGCTGACTCTCTTCAGGATTTGAACTCTCTCTCTTTCTCTCTCTCTATCTTTAAAAGCCAAATCCAAGTCTGTTCTTTCGGCCATCAGCCGCTTACTGCCTGCGTGCTTTTTTATTATTTTGTCTCCGTTGCGCCAAAACTGTAATACCGACTGGGGCTTATATAAGTTCATTCTTTTCTCCTCCCTCGCTTGCAGAATACTTGATAATAAGCCATTTATAATATCGTCACAGTATTATATTATTATGTGCTTTAGTATACATATCGCAACGTTTTTAACTACCTACCATGTTGTTTGCGGTTTTTTTATTTGTTGGGGCAGGTTTCGATCTACTTCCTAAATTCCTCCATTCTATTCTATAGACGTTGTCGTGGACTTTGACCAGCGTAGTTTTCAAATACTTAATGTATCATCTTTGGGATTGCTACAAACAGCCCTCTAATGACCAGCGTTTTGGTAGAGAATACTTTCTGGTATAAATCGATAACAAAAGTCGATTATTTCCGGTTAGAAACATTCCTTAGCTTCATCCAAGGGACACGCATATTCCTGTTGCATATGATTACTTTTCTATGTGTACTATTACACATATTATTAAATACTGATGCCGATTCTTGTAAATAATACACAATGGCGAAGTTGGAGTGAATTAATTGATTTTAAGATGTCTTTTATAATTCATGACGTAATCGACGCATTTTTGATTACCGACTTTTTATTACAATATTGTACATTGCGCTCTTATATATTTTTTTTAATGAAAAGTAAATATTTGTTTATGTTTATTGGCTCAGTTAATGATACTAATTCAAACGTTATTTCTATTAGTGCTTGTCAATTAACTTATGTTAAGGATTTTGGAGTGATTTTTCTCTCCGTGCAGCTCTGTAAAAGATCTGTAAACAGGTAATTAAGCTGAAAGTTATAGGTATTAACACGTTCTGAAAAAATAACCAATTTTATAATTTGTCGGAGTTATTTATGTATTTAAAATATTAATATTTTTATTCTATTTATGAGTTAATTAATTTTACCCTTCATTACGATGTTTGCTAAATTGTATTCTCAGTATATTCAAAGTGTTTAATACCAAGTAGCTTTCATTTTTACCACATTTCAGCGAGTATAATTTTTGCACAATTAAATCTGACTGAATATTTCATGAGATATTACAATATACAAAACGTATCTTTTTTCCTGAATTAAGTTGTGTTTATCGTGTTATAACAACGGTAAGCACCTTATATAAGATATAATATAGAGCTCATTTCAAGTAAAGCGTTACAGTTAGAGTATATTATAGTATTCAACTAAGGGGAGGGTCGTACGATCATTTTGTAATTGCGGTATAATATGTAATTAATATGCAAAGCAGTTCAAGGGCGTCACGCTGTATGATGGGAAGCAATCTACTGCTTTTGCTGATAGTGGTATACTGATCTTTTGCTGCCTGCCATCTTTCATCAAATCATTGAAGTATGTCTGTCTGTCTGTGGTATGAGTAGCTAAGAGGCTTGTGTTGTTTTTCTTTAAGTTCTATGATCGGCTGGGACCTCATGACAAATTGTTGTTGTGCATTAATACCGCCCCTCATATTTCTATAAGTAGCTCAATGACACCGTTATTGTATGATGGTCTTAGGGGGTGCAGCGTCTTCTAGATTATGCCAGTAGATATTCATTGCGAACAAATTAGGCATTATACAGACTGGCGTGTTAAGTGGTTCCTAATTAGAACAGGTGATTGTTTATTTCAATACCAAAAACTGATTTGTCAAGGTGCTCTCAGCTACTGGTCTGGTTTAAATCACATTAAGAGATGTCATTTAAATACTATATTTTTATATTGCATAGCTAACTTATGTAACGTTTATATTCCTTATTTGTATGCTTTTTATTATATAAACATCTAAATAGGCCTGTCATATTATGATTATATTTTTTGTGCTCTGGGTAATAAGCATATAGCTTGTGATACCGTTCTAACTAAAGGTTTAAAATGAACTAGTAGCCGGTTTAGATAATTTGCTTTTTTTTGTAAATTGTTTAGTTTAAAAATCATGTTATTCTGTTTAACTAAAAATATATTTTAATTCGTTGATGACATATACATATTCACTGGAACATGTTACATTATTTTGTAATACTGTTATTATTCTACGTTATTATTAATAACGAGCTATGTTCTTATCTTCCAAGTCTTAACGTATACATATGTATATATATAAATAATAATAAAATAATACCTCCATTGATGTGGACGTAACTTGATATCAAAATATTATTTCAAGAAACTTTTTTTCTGTTTGCAAATTATAATATTTGTTTTGATAAGAATGGTTATATTTCCTATTAGCATGCTTATATCAAGCTTACACTAGTCACTTCAAATGAACCGCTCCTTGTCAACTTTAAGGGGTATATTATGTATATTGGCAGCCCTTCGTAGCCACAATCTGTCAGCTGCATGTGTGGCCGACAAGCCTGCAATTCAAATGTCTATAATTAAACAAAATATATATTTAATTAATTTTGTCAGTTGGCTTTTCTTGTTGTTATCATAAAGAAACTAATTTCATCAGCATCATTTCCGCTGGGAAGGTAGCAAACATCAGGCAACAATTATTGGTAATCAGTATTAATCCTACCCTTGGTTGTATACATGCTTTATAATTAGTTTTATTTCCTGTTTTATCCACAATTTTAAGGCGTTGAAAGAATAAAATAAACTTGTTAAAGTTTTTGCAAATTTTTTATTACGAAATTTCTTTATTTAGTTTACATATTTTGAGGCTTTTAGCTATAAGATGTCTAAGATATACGTAATACGACGCTAATTTGATACGTTTTAGAAAAATAAACTTTGGTTGGTAAAATTTACTCTGAATAGAAGCTTACTTATAAGCTGATTCTAAACCTTTAACTTGACACGATGAAATGATATAACTTATTATTTGATTTATGTAATGCTGATATCGATTGTGATTTATATGGAGTTTTAGTTTTTACAAACAAAATATTTGAATCCTATTAAATATATACCGCCATATCATAAATGTAAAATCCACTTATATTTGATATTACCAGCTCGTTCAGTATAATGCAAATAACATTTTTGTTATTTGTTCTATTTTTATTATTATATTAAAGAGTCTAGATTTTTTAGATTTTTGTTTCCAATGGTGATAAAACGTTAGTGGCATTTAAATTATAAAACGACAGCGATTATCTAGTGCTTTGTCATATTTTTTTAGAAATTCAATAAAATATTGTAACTTGTTATATTTTGCTTAGTTATATAATATTACAAATCCATCGTTAGCTTGCTTGCTGTAGGTACTTATTAAATGCCTGGATTCATTTTATCTGGTCACTATCGGTTGCATTCACGGTTATATCATGACACCGCCAACACTCACAAACCTAACAGTCGGTTAGGCATTGCACTGTATGACTACGTTTATTACGGAATAACTACTTAATCCAGGCAGGGTTTGTTTCAATGTATTCAATATGGTGTGTTTTTAAACTGAGAAGTTATTGCCTAAGTTAACTAATCAACACGAATCCACTATATTGCAGACCCCAACAAGCCATGCAAACCCGGGTGGACGTGGAGCCGGGGGACTTGATTGTGGCGGGCACGGACGGACTCTTCGACAATCTCGCCGAGCCTGTCATCCTCCAGGAGCTCGTGGACACTGTTCAGGTGAGTTTATAGTCTCTCTGGAGAGTCCCGTTGACATGAATTAGCTTTGAGAGAGACTCTTAATAACAACATCAATATAATCGTCTTTATCCTGATTGATTTTTAAATGCCGAAGCCAAAAGTATGCATTGATTTTTAAATACAGTTCTTGATATTTATAGATTAAACTTTTCACATCATTTGATATTGAATATCGGCTTGGAAATATTGATCTGTGAGACAGCTATAATTCATTGGTATTTATTGATATTTTAGGTATACCCTTGGTGGTACAACAAATTTAATATTACTTTAAAACGCTCAATTTAATGATACAATAACAGTTGTTTACAGTCAAATATCTATTAACGAAGTCCAATTTAATCGTGTCAGCAATCTGAAAGTACTGGCGCATAATGATATACAGAATAGTGACACCTACCACAGACTAAAGTAGTTATGGAGATCGCATTTCACTATAAAGGTCGTTAGCATGATTGCAAGTAACCTTTTTGAAGAAGTCAATTTTCGTCTACGCACAATAATTATGATCGTAAATTTCACGATAGACTACAAGCGCTTTGCATCCTTATATATACTTGTTTTGAAACGAGCCTGACTCGACATTTTGTTTATCAACAATTTATGATGTCAGAGATGAAACCCGTTTTGCAGTGTGTCCTAACTGTTGGTCGGAAAGTCGTAAACTGCATCTTTTCATTGCCTCCCGCCGCGAGGAATGTAATACTCGTCGTAATTACACGATTAATGCGGACAAGAAGCTTGGTTTTACAGCTCTTAGCAGACACATGTTAACTCTGGGATAAAGTACTATTTCGATAGCGAAAGAGAAAGTACATTGGCTATATTGGCAGGGTTATACAGTAACAGTAGAGTCTGTTTACTCACTCTAAATTGGTGCAGGATGAGGTCTAAACTATTTAATATATCGAATGCTTGTCAGCTACACAAATGGTCAGGCAAGTTGCATCTTGATCAGTTTCTTGTAAACAGCATGGAATACCGGCTTGTCCCCCCTCCCCCCTTGTTTTTAATAAACTCTATCCAAACTAACTAGTTTAACTATTGAGGTATTGACCGGTTGACATTTTGGGGAAGGCGGAATCCTAGCCTCACTTTTGCATACCTTCCCAGTTGTATCATCTAGCTTCTAGGTGCGTATTCATTATTATCGATTGATTTATATGCATGCAGACTATTATAGTTTAGCTTCCTACCAAAGTCTATTTGCTACCCATTTAAATACGTGTTGGTGTATTTCTTAACTATATTTCCTTCTTGATAAGTTTGTTTCTATTCCATTTTTGCATGTTTCCTTTATGTGGTAGTTAGCTAATTATCCATTCAAGAATTATGTCTTGACTGCTTCCATTTGAATAAAAACTCGATCCAACGCTAGTGTGCGCTATGTTTAGTTTAACATTTACAATTTACAATTTACCCAAAAAACAGTGATTCCATCATTTTTAATAATAATAATACATATTTGTTCACACTGATGAGGTGCCTGCAGATGCTTATTCCTTTAATTGGATCAATATATTTCTTATTTTAATCATAGTATTAAAGGCTTTGCAGCAGTGTAATGTTGCCATGTATGTACTAAAAAACCTTGGCTTATGAAAAGGCATTAACTCGATGGTTACCATTTCCATCGTACACTAAATAATGTATAATTTCAACGAACTCATTTGATTTTATTCCGGTGATATTTCTAATTGTATTTTTTGCTATATTTTAATCTTTAAAATGATAAGATGCATCTGAAGATCCCGTTCGGCAATATTATGCTACTTATATTAAATAACAGAATTCGGTTGCAGAAAGCCTTATTTAAAGCTCTGTCTAGCATACTACTTATATGGAATTCAAATGGCGTTCAGACAGTGGGCTCCTCGAACCTACAATGACTATGGGCAAAATAATTATAATTAATTAGCTGATCTGTATATTATGTACATATATATATTTTCTTATGTGTTTTATGCCATATCATTCCAATACTGTACAAAATTTTCAAACTATATCAGTGGAATAAAATAAATACAATACAATACAATAAAGTCTATTTTCAGGCCAGTTGTAGATATTCAATCCATGTTCATAAAGTGAAAGAAGTACCTCGCTGACTACAATACTCCATTGTTATGTCAGTTCTTCTGTACTGTATAAGCAAATGCTACTAACCGACGGGGGTGGATGAGTTATTGTACTGCGGCTATTGCCTGGGGTGCCTGTGTTTCTTCTGTACTGTATAAGCAAATGCTACTAATCGACGGGGGTGGATGAGTTATTGTACTGCGGCTATTGCCTGGGGTGCTTGTGTTTCTTCTGTTTGTCGGAAGACGGAAGATGATATCTTTATATGTAATATGAATGTTCTTCTGGAGGAATGAAGCCTAATAAAAGACATGAACAGTGATTTAGAGTACAACATAAACATTCTCTGCATAATACTTACATCTCCGAAATTAATTAAATATTTTTTTGCCAAAGAAAAGAAAAATAGGTTATATAATATATGAATATAATATATCCAACAAGAAAAAATAAGGATGTTGAAATGTTATGTTGTGCTTTGAAATAAACTTCCTGTATTAGATTTGTTGACTAATGATTGATCTGAAGGACTGAATTTTTTAGCATTGTTTGGATTCTAGCGTTTCTTTTCGACATTCTATTTAGGATTTTTCAATAATATTATTAATTTTCACCCAGTGTGTGTATGTAGCGGCTTCCTTCTGTAGGCTGCGAACAGTTGAGAATATACAGGACTATTTATTGGAGACATTATCGAGATCATAACAGTAATAGTTTCTTTTCAATAACTATCCGTATAATCGAATTATGGTGAGTTAGGCGACCAGTCAATATTCCATATTGAGAAAGGGTTAAGAGAGATATTCGGTGACGACACAATAGCTAGTCACACTCACAACTCCATCCCATCTTGTGTTCCAGGACTCTCGGTCTGAGACACTCCAAGCCTGTGCTGATCGGTTGGTCGAACGAGCCAAAAACTGCGCCAATAATCCTGATCACATCTCTCCTTTCGCCAGTGAGGCGCGCCGATATGGAATCAACTTTGTTGGTGAGTTCTCTCTCCTCTCTTCTTTCTCCTCTCTTCTCTCTCCTCTTCTCTCTCCTCTCCTCTCTTCTCTCTCCTCTCTTCTCTCTCCTCTTCTCTTCTCCTCTCCTCTCTTCTCTCTCCTCTCTTCTCTCTTCTCTCCTCTTCTCTCTCCTCTCTCCTCTTCTCTATTCTATCTTCTCTCTCCCCTATCTCCTTACTTGTCACTCCTCCTCTCTCTATCCTATATTTGATACCTTTGCTTTCAGCATACTCTACCAGGTCCTCGCACATTGTAACTAGATAGATTCTTTGAACTAAAACTGTGTTTTTAACTACCAAGTGGACATGCGTACATTGACCCATGAGTATTTGGATTAAACAGTTTTACATGCTCCCGTGTCATACTGGCTTTATTTAGTTGTCATTTCAGTGTCTGCTGATTTGTATAAATTATGAAGCAAATGGTTTATATTTTAAAATTTCGGTTAAAATAAGTAAATTCACAGCTTCAAACGTGTATCAGTAATTCATGCTAACGTCATTTTGGCTTGGCTAACTTTAGTAATAATTCGGCTTCGTTGCACTACACGCTAAGCTACTTTTCTCATAATATAATCTTGACAATCTGGAAATAAATGTATTCCAAGTCACCACACAATTCTCTGACTAGTTTGACTGTATTCGATGCAAGTGTGGACTCCAAGTTCTATTCTAGTTCTCATTACTTTCCTGTGATCCTTCGCTGAATGTGGTTACTTGTTAATTTCATTTATAATCTCGTATCATTGTGTCTCTCCAATCTCTAATGCCAGTCTACTCTTAGCTAAATCCGTCGGTGTCATCGACATGATCCTGGTGTCACATTTCAAAATGAGATTTGTATACTTCAGTGCACCCGACTACAATACTAAGAGAATCATTGGAAGTGGTGGCTTATTAGGTATTATTATTCTCTGTCTCGCTTTTACTATTGTGGAATTCAGTGGTTTTGGAAGTAACAGATAAACTCTGTGTTCGAAGTTTATGATTTGCCTTTAAATAATGGTGAATTATATAGAAAAACATATTTTCTTTGTGCACCTTTTATTAACTATCTTTGAGGCAATATACGGCAAGTCCTTTTCTTTTGATCAAGCGCACTATAATCGTGAGAGCCCCGACTCAATGCTATAATATATTATTTTATATAATTATTCAATTGATTAAATATTATTGATTTTCAGAATCCGAGTCATTAAAGGCAGACCTTTAGGATGTCACTGATTTTATATTACCTAACTTTTTTTCACCTTGCAGGTGGCAATCCAGGTGATATCACAGTAGTAGTTGGCCTGGTTGTCTTGGACACGAATCCTGCACCGCCGGAGGACCCACTTAGCAACAGACGGCCGCACTCCCCGCCAACCACTGCAGTATCTTCATTGTCATCTGCCTCCGCCTCATCCTCTCATTAGCCTCAGAAGCTCTCCATGGCAGACAACTTTTGCACACATCAACCGAACATTTTGTTTTTATTACCGAACATGTTTCCATTTCCCATTCATCAGAAAGACAGGCAATCGTCCCACCCTATCTCAGTAATGACATCACCTTTGATAGGACTCTAGAATATATAGCCACAGAATCAGGAATTATTTAAGTTCTTGCCGCCCCCTCCCAGATTCGATACTGTCATGTCAAGAATTCAAGAAATTAATATATTTCTTCGTTTTCTTCGTGGAAATGGAAGATGGAATTATTTACTGAAAGTATTTTTCGCACCTTCTTCTTTACTTGAAACACAATCTCAAATAATCTTTGCTCAGTTTTTCTTCCTTCGACTCAGTAATTAACCTTAATATTCTACAATTAGACAGTAGAAAAGAGTTTCCAGGGTACATATCACAATCTTCTTGCCTGTCCCCGGTTCCCGTTTATATCGCTTGCTTAGTTGCACATAATACTATGTTCTCCTAGAATAGTCCTGCTTGTTGTAAACCATGTTTGTTGAATATCCAGGCTTATCCTCGATAACTAATTACCTGCTCTAGGTAGTCTACTCACAAGGTAACATAATTACGAAAACAATTACATCAAACTTCTTTTACTGAAACGTAAGCGGACGTTTGGAGCGGGTGTTT
The DNA here is from genome assembly GCA_036023295.1 of Invenusta paracnida. Taxonomy (NCBI): domain Eukaryota; kingdom Metazoa; phylum Platyhelminthes; order Proseriata; family Coelogynoporidae; genus Invenusta; species Invenusta paracnida. The sequence continues at coordinate 29,727 of JAYRBW010125468.1, read as the reverse complement.
TTTTTTTAGGAAAATTTGAACAACATTATTATAAACTCAGTTTTGTAATTTCGTGTGCATCTTGAAACTGTGCACTGCTTTCTTTCTGGCTAGTGTGAAATTATAATAACTTGTGTCTGTAGCGTTAGTCGCCTCTAATATTCTGTTGCGTTGCTGTACAGAATTACTCTATTTTTTCACTTTGTAAGTAGTATATATTTATTCCAGTAGTATTGAGAGGTAGATATCTGTACCAACTAGGTGTAGTTTTAAAATGTACATAGAAAAACCTTGTAGATTGTACACAATTTATAATTATAGTTTGTCAGTCGAAAAATTACATTTCTAGCGTAGGCGTAATTCTTTTTCTTTTTTTATTAATTGTATTTCTTCTGAAATTAGTCGGAAACATAAAAGCCTTAATTCAACAGAATTAAAAAATATATTTTATCCACTTTCACGCCATGTCATTTTGACAATTTTCAACCAGCATGTGAACGTCTTTTGGTACTATTATGCACGTTGCTTGTGGTAAATCATTACTTAAAATCAAGAATGTTAGCGTGTTATGTAACTGATTTATTGGTTAACACAAAGTAAGTAATCCAAACTTTAATGTACGGCTCAATTTTCTCGTTCATGGTTCTGTACATTATCACGAATCTTACGCTTACAAAATCCCACTTTCATAATAATACGCGAGATTATTTATTGGTACATAATATATTACGTAATACCACCAAAAGGCTTAAAAGTTGTTGTGTTTTCTCGTGTCTATTTTAAATGGAGCATATTCCTTGTAATCATTCTAGCTACACATGTTATAATTAAAATGGTCTTAAATTCCTGTTTGATGAGATACTCATTATTCATTTAAGCTACACAGTAGGTTTGATCTCGCATGGTTTGACTTATTTGTATTAGCATCATCGTACGATATAATTTGCTCATGTACTTTATTCTTTTGTTTCCCGTAGGCTTAACTACGCATTGCTAGTATGACCAAGAAGTTCCGGGTAATTCTGGGTATTATACTGGACAATAAGTTGTGTGTAAAACTATCACTCTCTATTTTATGTGATTCATTTTTGCTGCCTTCTCTGACAAGTCCTTAAGCGTGAACATATTGTTTAGTTAGTCAGAATCAATTGCAATCAATCGAATTTTGTTTTATTTGTTACTTGGATGTTTTCGCATCATCTATAAAGCACTCTTTCCTGGGTAGATAGCCAGTATTCTTTCCAGAATTGTTGAAAAGATTCTCTCGCGTATCATTCTTACATTCTGTCTGTAATTCTTGTAGAAGATTGGCATTTAGTAGTTATCTTTCTTCACTTACTCCTAACTATCAGATAATAATTATTATTTTATACACAAAATCCCGCTACAGCATACATACATACAAACATGCATACTAGTTTTTCTTCTTTCGCTGCTTAGATCAAAGTCTTTGAAATGCTACTGTATATTTGAATACATCATCAATAATATCGATTTATACGCGTTATCAATTGTTTCCTTATTTCTGTTGTGGTGTAATTATATTAATTATTTAAAAATCATGCCTATTTGCAGCATTACAAGAAGCCTAAAACTGAATTATCATCACATTCATTTTTATGTTGTGATACACTCGTTAGGAAAGCATCATTGCGTAAAATATGTCTCATATTTTTACTCTTATTGTTAGCTTAGATTTAGAAACTAAAATTGTTTTTTTGTAATAAATTTCACCAACCTTTTGTGCCACAAACTAGAATTCTTTGTTTTTTGTGTTTTCTTCTCAATGTTTACTGTAAAGAAAATGTGTTGATTTCACCGCAATTTTCGGAAAATATTCCCAGTTTTTCTAAACTATCATTATAACAATATTTTGCTGCTCTAGCTGTGTTCGCAATGGTGACAAAATGGCAAATGAAATGATGACTTCATATTATATATATCAAGAATTGTACATATTTTTATACCGTAGCGTCTAACCACACTATTGTCTATATTATGATGTTCTACTGCTAGTGTATCCTTCCCTGTAACCATAACAACCATGTTGTGTTTATCAATAAATCTAGAATCAAAGCAATAGGCTTAAAAACTAATTTAATAGCACAAGGGATCATTTCATTTAATTCGATAATTAAATTTATAAAAAAATGGGTTTATTTATTTTTTTATTTAAAACCACTCAAAGGTTAATTTCTATTTTCATGTTATTTTGATAATGCGCTCAGTTGAATTGAGTATTGTCTCGCTCAGTTCACAACAGTCACAGGGAACATTTGCCTATACATTCATTACCTTGTTATTACTGAATTCTCACCTATCACATCCATCGATATTGAAATGTTACACCCTTTAATGTATATTGCATACGAGTAATATGCTCTTTCTGTCTAATCTTTTAACACTTTCTCATCTAAACTTCACTATATGTAGAGAGTTGAGCGAGGCAATTCATATCATTTTCTTTATTTTGCAGCGCATTTGTACTATATAATATTCTCGCCCTTACCATCACCGCTGCATAATTTTTTGTAGTATTTATTTATACAGAAACATATATACCTAAATACTTACATATAAAAAGTGCCCCTTTCTCAGACATCGGATGCATAGTTATTATCAAATCTGGCAACTTAAAAATTCAATGTGTTATATTATATTGACTTACGTGAAAACGGCAAATGTGGCCTTATCTTTCAGCCATCTCTAAGCAAATTATCAATCGATATTTTAAATTAATGGCGAGAATTTTCCAACTTTTTAAACAATATACAGAATTATAAAAATACAATTATCAATTATATCAAATTCAATAATATTTTCATTGAAACATTTTCGAGATTAAACAGGCTACAATTTGCCTTTTGTTACCGAAATTTACACTAGGTAGGTGTAGAATGCCAGTTCAGATATCGATTATAATTCGCACTCTGTGACTCCTTCATACACGCATTTCATACACCATCGCTCAACATTCACAATTCTATATTTTCCCCCTTTTTACCGAAATTATATTGTTTAGAAAGAAATCTTGTTAGTGAGAAAAGTAAGGAGATATGTATGTCACATTCTCCTTTTTTACTTCTCTACCTTTTTCGTTCTGTCCTCTCAAAATTCATCTCAAATAGCCTCTAAGAAGGACTACCGATCAGAAAAATCAGCAGTGTTCTGAGTGCTTTGTATACCCACATACTTATTTTAATTTGGAAATGTGTCAATACGAATTATTTGTTGATGAATTGAAATAAACAAAAATGAATTGATTATAAAATATTAATGCTACTATGAAAGTTATCTTTTGTCGACTTCCAAATTGATTTTAACTAGTTTTTATTTTTAATTTATTTTATAAACTTCACACTTGTATGTAAAATTTATTCCAGTAAGTTTAAAATGTACTCTTATTTTTAATCATATGTAAATAAGTGTGTTACTTACTGTATATATAAGTAGTATAATTTATAATTACGTATTTTGCAGAATATAATTTGAGTAGATATACGATTAATGTACTTACATAATTGTTACATATAACAGGGCTGTCACCAAGTCGGGAATTTCATTTTATGAAATCCCGTCGAGAATTGTATGGGAATCCAGTTTTTTTGGCGTGATTTCGGGAATAGTATGTAAATTTCAATTTATCTATTACAATCGAATTTTTTATATAGTGAAAATTTTAATTTAAGTGACAATAATCGTACCTCATTGTAGCATATAAATAGTGTCAATAATTGCGCTTCATTGTGGCATATAAATCGTCCTGTATCTGACTTATCTTCTGGAAGAAAGGGTCATTTTTTGTACATTTTTTATAAAATATATTTTTCTATTCTATAATTCTAAATGAATTAATGTCGGGAATTTGTTTGATAGGAAAAAGTGGTAGCCCTGTTATAATTCTTTGAGGAAGAATCATGTGTAACATACTTTTCCAAAGATGATGGAGAGAAATAAGCATAATATATATTCATAATTGTTTTAAGTATATTATTTAAAATGTCACTATTAATATAGTTATTATTTTACATTGGTATTCTAATTTTAACATTTAACTGAATGTTTAATTGGATATTAACTATTCCGAATTAGATAGTTTACGTAAAAACTAAATATTCGCGATAACGATTATGTATATTCGTACATTATATTGTAGGGGAAAGAATAATCTTTAAAACTAAATAATATATAGTTGTGCATTTATACTATTAGAGATATTGGATTTCTATAGGAATTTTAAGAAAAAAATTTCAGAAATCGTGCGGCAATATCATTGAACCTTTTTCTTGGCTTTCACCTCTGTGACACTGTCGTTTTTTATTAATTTTCAAAAACTACATTCATTAAAATATGTATTATATTCAAAATATAAGTTAATTTAGTTATAAAGCCATACCATGTGACAAATATGTACTTTTATAGTTTGAAGTATTAAGGCATTGCTAATTACAAGTAAGAGTTATATATTTCTTTATTCTTGTGAATTATAACAGATATTTTTAATTTAACAATAAGAAACACCTATTCATCAAAATTTACCCTTTTGTAAAAGGAATATTATATAAATATCACCTTTAAAGTAATTGCGTTGTATTTTATTCTCGAACACCTGACAATTATATTAAAAAGAATCTTAGCGGTTAAATATGTGCCTATTCTCCTTAACATTAATGAATAGTGCTGCTAGCATTTATCAAGCAGCCACACTGTCTAATATCAAGACCAGAGATACAGATTAACTATATAATCATTTCATACATCTTTAATCATCTCTAGGGTGGTAAGACATTCTTTGACTTGTTTTGTGAATGTCTGTCGATTTCCTTGTCCGATCTTTATGGCTTCTTCGGGTTCCCACAATATAAGTTACGATATCAGTTGCTCGCTGCGCGCACAGTGGAACCGTCAAGTCTGGAGGTCATTTTCTTTGTTAAAGTCGCGTTGTTATATTTAGTATGATACTAATATGGCTTACTATGATAAATCTATTTTGATTGATAAAGAGATTGTTAAAAAGCTTCCTTTCTGACGTTGCACGTTGTTTCAGGTGGCACTATACTCTCTCTAAATGAGAGTTAGATAGAAGCGACACAGCTATGATGACTCAGCGAAATTCAGTGTGCGAGCATCGATCACCCATACACGGGGAAATTCCAAAGCTATTTATAGACTACTGTATAAAAATGGGCCGGGACGAATGTATCATAATTCCGCCACAGATTTCTTAGCCAAAGAGAAACAATTTTACTAACATTTTATATCATTCGAAAACTAAAGATGTACATTTTTAAAATATGTAAACGGAAACCAACTATTAAATATAAACTAGTTTTTGTTATAGTAGTTTACTTATGGAGTCACGTGATTTTGCGCAGCTTTATGATTGGATGTTGGATCTTACTCCGTAGTTTATACTATTTAGGCTTGCTGTTTCGCGACTATTTCTATGTCAGTGTGCAACCGTTTATTCCCAAATCCTTATCATACGTAGGTACAGCAAGATGACGCTACCGCACTTACTAAACTAAAAATAAAGATCAATATTAATTATTAATATAGGACATCGAATTAAGATTTAAACTCTACCTACAAAAGCTAAATAAATATTACATAATCGCCAACGGCCAATATTTCAATAGAATCAAGCAGCCTGTATATGCATATGAAACATGCCTGAAGTAGAGTTTGCAACGGCACTCCAGGATGAAGGCTTTTTCCGAAGACTTAAAAGCAACATTCAGAAAGCAGTGAGCAACATGAAATACTTGGATCTTGATGATTACGTCACAGGTCTGACTGTAGCCGCCTTCATGCTCTCCCCTTTCGTCTACTTCTTTGGTATTATTGTCATTTTTATGGGCGTGATGGTCCTTTACAGCAGAAGTGAGGACTACAATGGATCCCCATTCGCCTACTACTACACTGGATTCTCTCTGCAGATTATTTCCGTTTTCATGGGAATTCTGCCAATTCTCAGGAATTTGTGTCGTAACGTGCCCCGTGATTTGTGAGTTGAAAGAGGCACCTGTATCATGTTAACATTCTTATGAAGTTGGTTACGTTCATAAAAGGACAAAATGACAAAAATACTATTTCATCATTTAGCTTTGGGCAGGATTTCTCTTAGACCAAATCGACTGATTATACTGTTATGTTTATAAAATGATGTGAAAATTTGTGCAATTATGAGAATAAAAGTTTAAATTATAATATAATTACATTAACTGTGATTCAATTAATTACAAAAAGAGCGACAATAAAACTAAAGTTTCTCTATAAAGGTCAGTTGCCTACACATTTTTGTCTAAATATTTAGGCTTAAATTTTTCATCTTCAATTATACTGTAACGTTTTTTACTGCCTAAATAAACATTTTTTATGAGAAGAAATCTTGGATAATTTAAAATTCAGTCATTTTTCCATTTATAAAAATGTAATCATTAATTAAACGGATTACCGAATTAAAAACGCCTTTAAAGTACTGACATTTAATTACACTGACACTTTATTTCCATTAATTTAGATTGTTAAGTAAACCTGTGTTTGTGTCTATATTGATGTATGCATAGAGTATTGATAGATAGAGTTGCAAATCTTCTTGATTATTGATAACAGTTTGAATTACTATTTTCTTACGCTAAAAATGTTGTGGAATAATATTTGAAATACAATATCTCTTAAATAGTAAGTGTGTAATAAAATATTTAGATACATATGTAGCTAACTATATTTTATAGATTCATGTGACATGCAAAAATTAAATAAGTCCTGATATATAATTAATCTAATAATTATAAAAATAATTCTTATACTTGATTCCTACCCATTTAGGCAAACTTAATTAAAATACAATGATTTTCGATCGACAAAAATGTACAACGCGATGCATATAAAATCAATAAGAGTACTCTATTATGTTGACCTCAGCAAATACGATAAATACAGTTTTAAAATGTATAACTAGCTGGAATAAACTGTTAGATATATGAGTGAAAATTGGTACAAATTTTGCGTAAAACATAAGCAAAAATTATACTAGCTAAATGTTTACAGTGAAATATTCATATGATATTCTTTGGTTTCTTTAAATAATTAAAATTTGTATCTAGAACTCACTATCGAAGGATTTTAAATGTCTTGTATATATACATAGAATAACGTTATTATTAATATTATTTTCATTATACTACTCAAGAAATTGTAGTAGTATAATATAAGCCAAATTATATATATATATTTTTTAAATGTTTTTCCCACTAATTAAAAAAATAATTTTCAAGTAAAATTAGTCGTAAATAATAGTGTTACTATTTTTTTGTCTAGAAATGTTTTAAGTATTCAATATATATGCTTATTTAAACGAAATTAATATGTTTGAAGTTCTATATAATACTAGTAAAAGCATACTAAATTAATATATATATATTACGAGAGAACAATCTAATTACACAGTTCTATAAACCTCACAATTTCATTCTGATATTGCATATCTTGTAGTTAATTAATTAAATGGGAAAAAAAACTATTCAAATGATATAGGAAAAAAACTAGAATAATTAATTTATTTTACACATACTAACAACAAGATTTATTATTATTAGTGATATAGAATTTCGCCCTATTGATTTTCACCGTGAATAAGGAGTCAGTCCCTAAAAATAATTTGTTATGAAGTTAGCCTTATTTTAGCCACGTGTTAACTTTGTTTATAAAATAATAAAGAAAACCAAAATTCAAAAACATTCTAGTCTACATGTCACACATTTTAAAATTTAAGCGGTTGAATCGATTTGTAACTGAAAAATCCAATTTTAACGAAGAAATTGTTTCGTAGAATGCTACATATTATTATGTAGCATTCTACGAAACAATTTCTTTATTATATTGATTACCTTTTATATCCCACGATGTATTGATTATTTAATCAATATTGCAAATGCACATAATATAATTCTAGAATATTTACTTAGTTTTAAAGTATTTACATAAATCACATTATAGTGTATTAATTATAGATAAAATGTAAACTGTTGTTAAACAAATTTGCATAGTTTTTTTATGTGTATCGAAAAAAAAATCGTTGTAATTTTAAAATGTTTGCATTATAAATGGTTAGCACTATTTCTCAAAAAAAATGTTAAGATAACATTCTTTAAATATATACATACAATTAGTTAAGCTGCTTTTACGCATAATAAATTATACAGTATTTTACAGACAGCCAATGGATCGGATATTTATATAACAGATAAAGGAAGGCTCGGTCTACAAAATCTATATTCTTCTATTTATCACAGCCACTTAATATACATAAAAGTTATTGAACGGTTTTTTTCAAATCGTCTCGAAAACGCCTAGAATTACTAGTGCTGTAAATCATATAGTCAATGTTTTCGTTTATTTGCAATATGTATATATACCTATATATTCTTTGTCTAAATAGTTTTACGTACTTAAAACTGTATTATAATCGATATAATAATTATTTTTTACATTTGGTACATTTAGAACATCCTATGGAGATAATTGATTTAAGATAATAATGTACGACTATATACAGTGTAATACTTAATGAAATACATACATTTATATTAATCGTATACATCTGAATATTAATAGTTTTCTGTATATTTGAAAATTATTCATATAGTTTTTAGATATAATAAAAAACTGTAAATTTTTTTTTATTTTGTTAACTATTTTGTGATAACTTTTGCTTTTTTTAAATATATTTATTGAAGTTATTTGCCTTTGCATCTGTATTTGTATATATTCAAACTGTAGGTATACTATCATGTTATTTCTATTTTCTTTTCTCAAACACTACCGACCCCTTTCAAACTAAAACGACATAAAAATATATATAATAAATCGTTATTCGCATGACTTAATATATTCTATAATTATGATTTAGAAACAAACTTATGTATATTATTCATATTATGTATTTTGCGAAACAAACTTCTTATATTCGTCCGGCACCGTATGATAATTCATCATTAATAGTACCTACCTACCTGCGTTAGCACCCTCCAGCTACAAGGAACGCGGTACCAACATTGACCCCCTAAAGTGTAGGTAATAGTGTTAAACCTTCCGAAATGGACGTCTGCTGGTATTTGGAGGTTTGGTTTGGACCATAGAAGCATTTTAAAATGTCTCATATTAAAGAATAGGAATATTTTTACAATTTAAGCTCAATTTTCACAAATTCTTATTTTCAATATAATATAAGTATTTATAACCTTTTAAAAGTTATATTGTATATGATTTTAAACATATATCTATTGTTTTTATCTTAAAATCAAAATTAAACACTCATTGTCATATCATTACGTTTCCAGATTCTTTTTAATATTTGTACATTGGCCCATTTATGCTAATTTTGTTGCCACAATTATTTTTATTTAAAATACATGGAACGTATTGAGTTAGGAAACTGAACAAATGCTAAAATAATTAGGATTTAGGACTTAGAACTTAACGTGTTTAATATTTATTTAGCATAGTAAATATTTTTTTGTCAATTTTAAAACATTATTTTTTAAATAAAAATTCACACAAAAAAATATCAGTTGCATATTTCATTGCATTTGAAATAGTCATAATTATTCAGACAGGTTTGTGAATAATTACAAGTTAATTCCACCTAAAGTCATAGTATTTACACAGCATTGTGGAAAGTAATTATTTGTATGAAGAATACTACACTAGCATCCATTATACATATAAAGGTAAGAATTATTGTTCCTTTTTCCAAAAGTAGTTAATGTTTGTTATAATTATTAATATATTTTAGGCACTTCTCGGTTTATTGTTATTCGTGTCACATTCCCACACTAGATGGCTGCATATTATGTTCAACTTATTGAGTATTTTGTTATATCCGGAGTTTTTTATAGAAATATTTCATAAATTTCCTATTAGATAGAACTAATTAATTTTGTACTGTTATCTATTGTTTTAAGACTAACTTATGCTATAGAATATTATAGCATAATAAACCTCCTTGATACCAAAATATTTTCCTTTTTATAGCTCGCTAAATTGTATTTGAAATTAAATGTAACGCATAATGTTAGTATTAATAGCATTATATAAACAAAACTATTTGCCATATTTAGATCACAGCTCTTTCATTACAATATTTTTATATTCAGGGATTTTCCTTATTAGGAATCAAGCAGCAGCTAATAAAAGTCAATCTTCCAGTACTGTAAATTTTTTATGTTCATTAGTTTTAATTTAATAAATTGATAGGAAAAAGCTTCGCATATACACCTCAGTGCGAGACTTGATATCATAAACACTTCCATTATAATGATTTCCAGTCTAAGGTGGTCTTTCTAAGATTGTACAGATGAATTGCTGAGAGAGAAAATAAAGCTGATATATTTTATAAACAATAGTTAGTGATTATTTAGACTGTTATCAAAAGTATATAATAAACATTAATACAATAAAATATTAATACAATACATATCGTTAGTTAGTATTTTTGAAATGATTTATTAATCTAAATAGAATAATCTGTTTTGTGTTGTGTTGTGTTGTGTTGTGTCGTGTTTTGTTGTTACCTATAATCGATTTTTAAGACTAAAATTTTGATTTCAATATTTTTTTAATTGATACCTAATTTTTCTTTTTACTTTTATGTTGAATTTTAATTTAAAAAATCAAATTTAAAAATATTATGTATATGAACATTTACCACGTACCTACTTATTTTCCCCTTTTAAAAATTATATATTTCCATATTCAGGCATAATATACTGTTGATCAAATTAGCAGCGCAGCTACAAAACGTCAATCATTTTGTCATCTTGTCATCTAGTCATCTATAGTCATGCTGTAAATTGTTGATGCGCATTTGTGGCTTTTTAATCGACATATGTATATATATATTTCAATGCTCATTTGTCTTAATTCTGGAAGTTGATAGTATAACATAAGCATGTTACTCAATTTAAAAAAATTACGTTTTAAGGTTTTTTGAAACATATCTACTTTCCGATGTGATTATGTCCTTCTGTTATTGAGCTTAAAATATTTAAAATTCTGTTATGGAATGTATCAATTAAATGGTATATTATAAATGAGTGCCAAGCTCTCGGCAATCCTATTTTTATCTGTTGTATACAGTCAATAATTCATTAAGATCGATAATATCTTTATCGAATTCATATCGGTCTTTAGATTATGTTTGCTTTTGCTAAATACGTAGTTCCTTTTATACATTTGAACGTTTATTCTTCCAGTCTCGAGCAATTCCTTCGATAGCTCTTCCAGAGGAGAACAAGGAATACTGTTGACGATTTCCAAAGGGAAAAGATAAGATTCGTTTATAAATACATTCTATAAGGAAAGTCAACTTAAGATGTTAAAGGCCAATCTTTGGACTATACTGCACATCAAGAATCTTGACATTTGAAATGTTGATGATGTACCGGAACCAAACTTGCGTTTCTTTGCACCTTTAGTTCGCATCCTTCTCTTTTCAGTTTTGATATCACACCATCAAATGCTGTTGATTAATTGGACTAAAATACGATGGTAAAATGCCACAGCATTTCTGATAGTCCCACGTGGGATGCTCCACCTTGAAAATGACAATTACTTGGCATTGAACGCCAATATTTTTAAATAAATTATGTAAATCATGAACCAAACAGGTTTTAGTAATCATGCATCTATCTTGTGATAATTATGAAGACATATATATAAATATGAAAGACTGTCACTATGTTTAATTATTCTACTAATAAATGTATAACTGTCATGTATACCCATTACATTGTTCAGTCTGGAAGATGAGGTGAGGTTTTTAATCAAACAAATCAATTGTATAATCATCGATTTTGTTAATAACAGTAAAACGACAATATTTCTCGACCTTTATATTTTAGAGCCAAATTTTGATAAAAATTAAATGTAAAATGACGATTGCTCAGATATTACGAAATCCCTGCAACACCGAAGTTAACGGAATCCTCACAGAAAGTAGATATTCCAACTGGCTATATTCCGCTACGTAAGCAGCCGATGACCTTGACATTTTGGAACTATCTAGAGGCCATCACTGGCTATTGAAGAAAAGAAAGTTGTGGCCATTTTTTCATCTCTCTTTACAAAGAGGTCATTTAAGGAATAATAATATAAATCAATTCAAATTTTCCGTTTTTTAATGGCCATGACCTTAAATGACCCTGTTTCCAAGGAGATATCACAGAACGGTCGCAATTCGCCGTTAGTCCGTGATGATCTCTGGGCAATTCAAAAGTTTCAAGAACATTGGTTGCTAAGTTACCGAGATGTAGCCGGTAACTATGGATACAACATACTTTCTATTGCACAATACTATGTTTGATTCAATATTTTTTAAATATCGGTTAAAAAAATAATACCATAAAACTCATTTAAAAAATCAAGAAGAGTTAAAATTCTTGTTTATATGTCAATTATACGATGGTCGATATACTTTAATTATTTCTTATATATCAGCAGAAGAAAATGATAATTCTGCGTCAAGCAAATAATAAGAATAATGTTTAATTGTCATGGAAGATAATATTATGTAATAAAACAATGCGGAAGAGTATATGCAATATAACTTCGAATATTTGTATATAGCACCTATACATTCATAACATTTATCCTTGATACTTTTTTGACACAGACTATAATATACATATAAAGCAAACGGAACAATGTTTAACTTTAATATTTTGAAGTATAGTAGGTATAAAAACCTCGAAGATCGTCTATAAATATATAGTCACGAGTTCAACACGATATTTATATTATTCATTTAAGCGTTCTTATGCGAAATTCCAAAACCCCTCATTATTATATAATATATGATTACACAAGTTTATTATACTTACCGTATGCTTTGTAGAAATTAACTATAAATATATAATGAAACTACGTAAGAATCAGAGACTGTCGTTTTTTAAGTGAACTCCGCATGACTTCCGACGGCAACTTTAGACATTTGAACTAAGTATATATATATATATATATCTTTAAAAAGAATTAGCTAAGCCAAGCACCTTTTTGTGGTCATTGCACATTACACAGTTCTATTATACTCTCGATATATAGCATATGATGATACGATTACACTTTGGTTCCAAGACCAGGATCATTGCATACACCTATGTATATAATATGTATATATGTGGCACCCAACTGAGCGAATGGCGACGCCAAAAACACTCGAGAGGCTCCTTGGGGGGACAGACTTTTTCCAGAGTATATCACAACACAAAAGATGATACAACTGTAGTTGGAACTACGGTACTCAATGATATCTCTGAGTTCCTCTTCTCTCTGGACATCGTTCAGGAGCTTATAGAGAACTATAAGAAATATCAACTCGTCAATTACCATATTTACATCTTAAAATTAGCCAGGGTCCATGCAATAGACGTATGATATGCGTATTTTATAAGTCTCTAATGATGTTAATTGGCTTTTTAATAAGTTTGGTCAGCCCAAATAAATAATGGAGATGAAGAGAGACTTTTTAATCAACTATAATTAAAGTAGATGATTTAAGCGTTTTAAACTTTCAGTAGACTTTACATATTATACATATATACACCTCCCATTTCTATGTGTATAAGTAAGTGGTTTAATCTTGCTATATATAATGTATATATATATGCCTTTTGCATTGAATCCAATTGAAGACATAATGCAGCTCCATGATTGTATTTTTATGGAACAAATGAGTGAGCGAATGAATAAAAAACTGTAATTTCTTTAATGAGCTTTGAGCTCTTGTGTTGTCAATTGCAAGTGGATTCATCTTGTAATCCTGCAAAGGTAATAGAATTATACCTTGAGAGTAAATCTAACTTCAACTCAGCTGGACACTGAAGCATCAGATTATTACACACGATTTGTGTAACTTTATCAATAACATCGTTTTATAATTGCTAAACTTACATTTTACACTCACTGCTCAGTAAAGTGCTGATTTAAGTGCCAACAAGGTCTGCTTTGTGTACGGCTAAGTGTCAATATATACAAGCTAAAATATGCTTTGTAGGGAAATTATGTTTGTCTCTAATCGCTCGTGGAATCAGATCCATGTACTATAATTATAATTGAAGAATATACATTGTTCATTTATTACACACCTTGAATTTCAAAACCATGACTTTATTTATATTAGACTTTTCAGAGGTCACTGAAGATTTGCAACATCAAACAGAACAATTATATATCTACAAATTATTACAGAAAAAAAAATACTTATAGTATTTTACATTATATGCAAAAGAAAATTAGAGCTTCTTTCAAGACATCAAGCACTGGATATACGTGAAATGCACAATAACATTTTTATTAACAAATCATTATTTTTACGAATCTCTATACAATAATATTTGATGCTGGGTGCGGTTTATGCATTATTGTATATTGCGTATACGCCTAACCGATACAAAATATCTATAAAACGAATCAGTATACATTAAAGCCTGGGCCCATCAAACGCGACGCGACGCGACACGACGAAATCCAAGTTGAAATATTTCTACTTTTTTGCGACGCCACGCGACGAAAATCAATAATTTAATATAAATAGAGGTGTTGAAAGAGTTATTCCTGGCTATGCATATGCAGTAACATAATTTAAAATGGATAGTAGATACAATGATTACAAAGAAAAATATATATTAAATAAGCGCACACACACCCATTTTTACACATGATAGTTACCAATTGAATGGCATTGCTATATACCATATAATATAGATACCTATATAGTATAATGATTACTTCTATTTCGCTTCTTTGCATGCTTGCGCCTTCTTCTAATAAGTAACAGTAATGCGACGTCTTCGTCTTCCATAGCTAAAATGAATATATTTTGTAGGTTTCCTCTTCTTTATATCTAAATTTCTATATCATAATTTCCGCGTCGCGTCGCGTCGCGTTTGGCCCTTTACATTTCCCACTGAACGTGAAATTTAAGTGAAATACACCGTTTTTTAGGAAACTAAACTAATAATGACGATCAGCCATTTTGGAAACTACCGCATAACGTGTTGAGAGAACAATTATAAGGGTCACAGCTTGATAGAAAAATGATTAGGTATAACTAACTCTATTTATATATGTAACTAATTAAACTAACTACCTACACTAATTATAATATAGAACAACAAAGATATTTAATAAGATAAATAACCTGAAAATGTTGATAAAATAAATGTATTAGTTAAAAAGGGACTATTTCAATTAATAAATTCTATTTATCTAAATTTCCAAGTGGTTGTTTATCTTATTCATTATATATTTTATTATATATGCAATGTATGTAGTTCATATAATGACAACTAACAATGATATGATTTTCTAAATATTCTTTTATAGATATATTCATACAACAATAATCTTTTACGTACGAATTACAAACTTTTCTGGATGTACAAAAAAATTGCACGATTCATTTGGCAATATATATTTAAAGATAGCTTCAACAAAATTAAAGCTATTTAGCTGCTATATAGGGATTTCAAAGAACTATAGTAATATATAATGAATCTATCAAAGATTATATAAACTCATAACTTCCAGGTTTTCCATGGGGGTAGGTAAATTATACTAAAGCGCTTTCCTATACAAGAACACAATTTTATTAATTAAAATCTACAGTAGACCGTTTTGAAAGGGAGAGGAGGGGAGGAGAGAGAATAGGATATTGAATGTAAAACGGAACAGGACACTTGTATCGTCGGTCTAGGCTCAGAGAGACCAACCATCATACATACCAATTGATGGTTGATGGGATAGTTGGATAGTTGAAGAGTTTATATGCAGAACTCCGCTCACCAATATTATTAATTATCCCAGACACGAAATCCTCGCAGCCACGCCTTCCCCCCCCCCTACACAATGTTATTCAACAAAGCCGGACAAATTGGCACCCTAATTGAGCATTTGTTGAACTGAGAATTGATCCACTTTTTACAACCACGAAGCGAGACGCTTATCAGCTTTTTGCTTGTGCTGGCTGACTTGTATGACAGTGGAACGAGCTCCTTGCGCACGCTTACCAACGGCCGAAGTTGCAATGGGAGAAGTAAAAAAGGTATTATACAGAAGAGGAAGTCACTACCGGAAATATAGAGAGAACAAAATCTTATATATCTTCAAAGCTGGGCGTGTTATAACCCTGAATATTCGTTGAGCTTGTGAGCAACATTGGCAAGGGCTCTTTCATTTAACAATTATATACGATTGCAAAGCCTCTGTTCCGGTGGTGTCTACACAGCCTCTCTCTTTTCTCAGAGTTCCCCAGTCTTCAACCTGTAATGAAAGTATAGTGTACATTCATACTAACATTTTTCTATATATGTTTATTCCCAAAAATACATATATATACATATAAGCTCCGATTCCATTTCCAGGTTTCCATAAAGCTAAGCGAGTACGACTTCATTTCCTTCTACTATAAGAGAGAAAAATGGCTATAGAGTCAGTCAGAGTGATCGGAAATATCGTCCTGTGGGGCGGTTCACTTGTGGTATTGTCCAGGAGTTAAGGATCTTATACTAATTAAAGCACTAAGAAACACGTCGTCTCGATACCTTTGCTCTTTGTCATACTCCAAGGGAGCTGCACCCCTTTTTGTACGGACTTTGTATGTACACACAATAAACCTCCTTCTCTATATGGTGCTACCATGCACGCCAAAGGAATATACCTTTTCCTGTCGTTGTCTTGTTCCTTCTATGTCCCGAACTATGTATTCCCCTCTTTGACTAAAAGAGAGCTAGAGGATTCAGGAAGTGCGCTGAAGTCTTCGACGCCAGAGTCTTTACGAGAACTAAGAACTAGACTGTACCTAGTTATAGTCTTTAGAATTGGGCTGCAGAGCCACCCGTTGTATGAACAGAGAATTAGAGAATTAGCAATTTTGACTATTGTTATGGAGGCCTATAGATAAAAGGCGTCCGTCCATGTATTTGTTATCAAAAGTGACTGTTTAATCAGGCATTGAACTAGAACATCGCATGCAATCTGTAGTATATGTATTCGCATGAATGTGAGGAAGAACGCTTTAACCATGCAGGGGAAACAATATAATTCTTCAAAAGTCGCGCTTTGGAATATAAGCCCTCTTCAGCAGTTAACCGTCTCTTGAAGATGCGGAAATGCGGAAATGACTACCTATATACGATCCAAAGAATCAAGTCTTCTAAGAATCAGGGCAAAAATAATAATTTGTTATAAGCGAATATATACCGCTTCCCTCCCACTTATCCCTGACAATGGTGATGCGCGCATATAGGGGGATTCCCCCTTATAATTCTTTCAGCCGTATATACACCTGAGTAACACGGCAAAATAAGAATCTATTTTCAACTTAAAAGGCGGTGCACCGGAAAAAATGGTGTGGAATTTACAGAACAACTCCGTCCCTCCCTTGTGCTGGCTCCCCTATTATAAGATCTGGAAAAGTCGTGCGAAAGGACGGAAGCAGGCATTTACTAGAAAGTGTTCGCGCACTTACGCAGCCCTTGAGATCTTCCCAAGCGGGAATAGTTTACTGGAAGTTCTTCTCTCAGACAAGAAGAGGCGTTACTAAGAAGCGACAACAGAAGGAATTGCCTTCTCGATCGTGTCTCTACTCATCTCCTCCTCTTTCCTGTCCCCTGCTCTCCTCTCTCTCTCTCGTCTAATCTCTTGATTATTATTGTTAGCACTGTTAACCGCCTGACTTTCTTTCGTTCATACTTGTTCAAGTTTTCACGAAAAGTTTCACACCCTATATATACGCGCGCTTTCCTTATTATATAGAAACTTCACTCGCTAACTTATCTTATAATGAATGCAGAGTAAAGGCATAAATTTCACCGTGTGCGTTGAATAAAAGAGACCCCCCCCCTCTCCTCCCTCTAAATTCTTTGAAATCAAGGAGGCCTCTTTGAAATTTGCCGGTCGACTGATGCGTTTCATTTCTCCAATTCTTCCAACTTGTGTTTCAATTAATTGAGCATAATCAGGAAACAGAATGGGGCAGTTAATTTATATAGTGTATATTTGTTGTAGTGAGTTGGTGCGAGAAGTTATAAATTCTACACTCAAAAAAGTTACTAATAAAATAAATTTCTTATATTTGACTTTGAAGACTTAACCACGCTACTACGCTAAAGTGAAACAAACACGTAGTGATATAATATATTTGAACAATAAGGCTTTCAGATTAAGTGAAATATTGTTTTCTTTTTAAATAAAAAAGTAGCATTTTATTTGTAAAGATACGAGGCTAACTTCTTTTTTTTCGTGAATACAAAGAAATATACAATAATATCTTTTACTCCTGCAAGAGCTGTAAATAATGTAATTTCTGTATTTTACATAAAACTAATTGCGCGTTTTATGTGTATCAAAAACTATAATATGGCTTTAATATTTGATATTTCAACTGGATAAATATATACTTTTTGAATAAGTTTCGATATTTCGGTTTTCAAGATTCATACGCAATATTTGTATTATTTTTCCGCACAAACTTCCTTTTTCTCAAATTGTGCTTAAAATATTGAACGATAATAATCAATAGATATACGATTTTTCATATTGAAAATTTAAAAATTTGACAGCTGCATATTATATTATAAGATCCCTTTAAATCACATGCTCAGAAATACAATTGAATGTGCAGAAATCATCGACCAACTCTATATTTCGTTATCCAACATAAGACATATATTATAAAAGCCAATATCCACCAAATTCGATCACGCAATGCGACGCGACGCGGTACCATGCAAAAAATTGAATATAATATGTTGTTCAATGAGACTTTTTATACTGAGCCAGAAGCAAAAGCCTTATATATTGTCTGAAGATAGAGAATTTTAAATCCAAGAATATATAAGTGACAATTGTTTTGGAATATAATCGCTTATATTATCTTTATTGTACATTTGAAGAGATTATATATATATATATAAAGTGCAAAATGTTGGTCAGTGCGAAAGAACAATATGGAGGGGCTAAAAAGCTCCGATGCATATAATACGTATATATGGTTGAATTAAAAATTATGATTATATATTATTGATTTCACTTATATGTACATCTATAGGAGCCATTTTCCTATACAAAATCTATCAATCTGATATATGTGCATTATATGTGATAATAATAATAATGAAATCACTGAAAATAAATGGACAATGTTTAGTGAAGTGAATAAAGAACTGCAGTCAAGTGAAGGATATTGAAATGACCAGCTAATTTTAAAGTATATATATAGCACCCAATATTTAGATTATAATATTCTAATGAAGCATACGTATATATCCTTCTTCTGTTGGGGTAACACCAAGAATAACGGTTTTCTAAGCAGGAAAATAAAATCCTAATCATCTAAAATTGAGATTATCTTTTAGTGTCGTGAACAAACAACATTTAAAAAAAGACTTACTGTCATGGCTTCCATAGTGTCTTGAGAATATATTTCTGGATGATGTATAATATTTGTGTTACATCTACTCAACATATATTTCCGCGAAGTATATACATTTCGTTTTTTTAGATTTAGTCATGGATTAATGTAAGGCTAATTCAACGGTTAGGTATAGGAAGAATTGCAGAAATTGAAATTCTAGTATGCTAAAAATCTAAATAATTGCAACTCTATTAAAGTCTTCGGATACTAAAAAAAATTACTGTAAATCCTCGTCTTAAAATTTGGGATTTATCAAGCTACTTAAATATACTACTAACAAATAATATTGAGTTTGGAAGTTACAGGGCAGTTGTTTCTAGCATGTATTTGGGTATTTACAGCAGTCTAACGAGAGCTAATATTCTTGAAACAGCTGTCATGTTGTTCCCATGTTGAATTTAATTGGTTAATCGTTAATATTAAGTATATTGCCCAACTGACAAAGTAAATGGTCAATGCATGGTATATTTTTTCAGGTTTATTCAAAACATTTCGAACTTTTAAATAATGTAATGGTTTAAAGTAGTGTTGTGCAATATTTAATGAAAAATATGAACGTATATATTGCTAAAATGGATATTTTTACCATTTTTTTAATACTTTCGAATGTTTATGCAAAATGCCTCTTTCATAAGATATAAATTTATGTTACGTGGAATAGTTTTATAGCACGTTTTCAATCTATGCGTCGTAGTCAAAAGGAGGCAAAATAGGGAAGATGATTAGTATATTTGAGCACATGATTCGTAACAATAAATTACAAATCAATGTTCATGATATTTTAGCACCTTTTAGTGTGTCAAAACTTTGAAATAAGCTGAAATTAAATATACTTTTTCTTCAATATTTTTATTTCAATGCATATTCTTTTAATATATATAAAGTGAAATAATAAATACTAATTCCTGAAATCCTTTTATTTCAAGAAGCCAAGCTTTAATCAAATTCGACAGTTAATTTTAACCAAAGTTATCTGCTTTACATATATAAGGTGGGGTGCAAGGATAGCTTAATATAGTTCCGATTGTTTAACTGGAACATACTTTTTGGAATGTAAATAGCTAAATGGATAGTTTACACCATTAATGAAAGTATATTTAGTTTTTTATTAAATGATATTAAAATTTACATATTATAAATGAAGCTCGCTGTAAAAGATGTGTTATAATTTACATTTTACATTTGTCATCGTAAAGTTAAGAGTTATTAACATAAAATACGACCAAATATCTTTTTATTAAATATATTTATACTCCTTTACGGATGATTTTCCAAAATAGCTTGGTAATGCTGAAATAAATGTTATAGATTGTCGTTTTCGAGATTAAAACAATTAGGCCTTGACATAAGAACAATGTGGAATGTTTTAAAATGGACAATCAATGCAATGAATCCATATATTTGTAGAGTTTTCTGAAATGAATTACCTACGAGTTTAAATTTTAGTGATTATATATTTTGATCTAATATTTTGATTAATAGATTGATCCAAATACAATATAACAATTTATATAAATCTTAATCAACTGGTAATTTTAAATATATTAAATGTAATTTTAAATGTAATATTAAATGTTATTTAATAAATGTTTTACATATATACTATTATTCAAATTAGTATTATTACTATAATTACTTATATATAATTAATATTTTTAACAATATATATATAAATTACTATATATACATAATTATAACCTTTACAATTATCAAGTTGACTTTTTGAGGGTTCTACTTAAGGAATATAGATACAATTGCCACCAATCTATTTATCTGTAAAATACTTGCGGATAATGTTTAGACACTATCATTTTAGTGTTATTAATTAGCACATGAACTATAAATAATTATATTATACTTTACCTCGATATTTGCGCTGAAGGAAGAATAAGCACTGTATATATATGTTCAATTTTTCTCAAGATTATATGATAACGGAAAACATATAGCTGTGTAATATTCGAGATAAATTAAAGTAGCAATTACTGTAAAAGCTCTGGAGAGCGCTTGAAGCCACCTTCCAACTCGAACTGCACACATATCAATCAACAAAGGCATCTTAAAAGGATAATTCGATACTCCAAATGACGCGTTATGTCTGAATGCGTGTCTGGATATTATCCTGAAGTTGGCGTATAAGCAAATCGTTCTGTTCATGCGGACTCTTTTTCAAGGTGCTGCTTATGAAATCTTTTGTTCAAATATTTTATTGGAATGTGTAAATATAAATTGCAGGGATGTAAGGCAAATTTCAATTAAAACGAATTGTGTACCTATATTTTCTCCGGCTAGATTATATTGTATTTATAATAATTGTATAGTACCTACCTTCTTTTACTTTCGAATGTTACGAGATGTGCTTTTTGTGTTGTCAGTTGTGCATAATTTTCAGTTATTTAACAACTATATAAGCAAATGTTGTCAGCTGTTACATGTTACCGCTGCTGTGCCTCCACCTAATTATGAACCCTATCCTATGTTCCCATCTGCAGCATTTTTCGATGATTCTTATTATAAATGAACAAATGAAGCCATCTTAGCTTCCTTGACATTTCAAAAAATAAAATGATAACAGTTTTAGCTCTATATTTATACAACTGTGCATCCAAAGAAGTGGTCACGTAAAATTACACATTTCTCTCAAAATCGACAAAACTCAGACTCAGACAATCAGTGATTCATTTGATCTAATAATTCACACAGTACAATTAAAAATGTGTTTTCTTGTTGAACATATCCAAATATTAGAATTTTTAATGATAAAATGCATGTTTTTACCTACTTTTTATTAAAAAATGTATTGATAATTTTTTCAGTGGAATATGCTATAGTAAGCATTTTGGTTTAATTATAAACATGCTTTGAAAACACTATACTCTATATATTTAGGAAGTTTTAAATGATAGAGACTATATATAGGCCTATAATGAGTTCTATTTTGGGGTTCAAAAGAAGGTCATTCTATTTATTTGTCGAAAATAATGGCAGAAAATAAACTTTTCATATCAAATGCTGCATAATATTGAGTTTTTATACTACGATAACTGTACATTTATACTACTCGCATCAATTTTAATAGTAGTAATATTCGATGTAGAAAAATTCAATTTTTTTAAATTATATAATCCGTTTTAAGTCACAGTTTAGACGTTTGTAATTTTTATGTGAACAGTATATGTATACATAATTTTTATTATATAATATAATATATTTGAAAACAAGGAAATTTGCTACAAATTCTAATATTCATAGTAAATATTGTATTATTTTGTTTAATTGAGCAGAACTAAAAACGCGCTTTCATAGTTTTAAGAATTCTATAAATACAGCTGAACCCGATTAGAGAACAGATTACATAAGAAAAACATATTGAAATATATAATATCTGCATAAATGAACATATTGTAATTAAAATTGATGATATACTTTCTATTATAGACCGGTTATGTTGTAGTTAAAAATCCTACACTACTTAAAACGCAGTATATTTGATATAGAACAAATGAAGTGTTTAAATATTAACAGTGTACACTACTTGTATATATACAGTGTGCCATATACATGCCATCATCATATTTTACGAAATGTGTTTCTCACGCGCAAGCATGAACCACTGCAGAACCGGTTTCGATCTGGTTGGATCTCATCAGCAACAGGCAGGTTCGAGCCTGGGTCATCGGCATGGCAGGCGAACACTCTACCACTCGACCACCCAGGCCGGCGTGAAGCCCTTAATGGTCGCTTATGTATTACAGAAGTAATACACTATACTACTGTTAGTAGACAGTACAACTGTATTTAGCGACTATCATTATCATGATATTGTCAACAACTAACAGATAGGCAATAAACCGTGTAGTAATTATATCCAAGTTTGAGCCAAACTTCCGCCATTATATTTTCCTACTGTGAATAGTTGATAGTATCAATAATGATAGTGGCTAAATACAGTTGTGCTGTCTACAGTAAATTTTAGGCACAACTGTAATCTTCTTATCCACACAGAGATTTTGTGCGTTTCCATAATATTCCATGAATGTTGAATATATTGATTTGAAAAATGAATTGTTATATTTTCGACCAAAAGGCATATTTTTAGTATAATTCGGAAATTACTACGCGCATGAAATTAATCAGCACGCGAATCATAATTTCAGCAATTCCGATAATATACACCTCATGTTTTATATTTTAAAAAGTAGTTTTTCTCATTTATGACAATTGGGACTCGCATTTTGCGTGGGTGGGTCACGTGATCCAAACAATTTGTGTGCACAGTAGGGAATATACAGTGCTAAAGAACGTATAACTTCAAGAAAAGTCACAGAATTCAAAATGAAAGATATATTTAAAGCAAATCGATGTATATAGACTAAACATTTTAAATGAATCGGTGAATACATTACATAAACGAAGAATGTAAATATTATTCATGCAAATAACTTTATTTAAAACTCAAACTATCAAACTAACCATTTTATTTATGTACAAATTCAAATTTATTTTCGCGCTTCGGTTGGGACACAGGCGTGTCGGGAATTGGATACGTGACCTACTTAATTTCTATGGTTACGCCGAATAACTCCGACTTCTGTGATGAATACATTCCTAAAGAGCGACATTGAAATCGTTAATGATTCTAATTTTGGAAAACGCTCAGAATAACTGAATTTATACAATTAACTCTTAGATGCGTGTTAATTTGTTAAATATATAAATAACAACATAAAATTTCACCTAATTATGTTATGCATGCACAGTAAATAGGTAACGGCACCCCACCGATTGCGCCTTTACCTTTTACTGCTTTCATATCAGCGCGATAGAGTGCGTGACAGGGTGTTATATATACTTACCACCGTTACCGTGACGAAGTTTTTGTCGTTACATTATCTGCTTTTCTAATAGTGCAGACTGTAGTGGAATTTTTGGCTTTCCTCCTATTTTTACAGCATATTAATCAATCTACATAATCAATACTAAAGTCTATGTACACATATAATATGTATGGCAACATATAAAAGCAATGTATTAAATATATGAAACTGATACATGTTCAAGAATTTTTAATTTCACCATTTAAATTATAAATACGTAGAATATATATAGTATTTATTTAGGTACACAACGCTAAAATTGGTAAAATAACAATTTGAAAGCTATCGAATTAGCCCCCGTATAGGTAAAGACGATAAAATGTCTGTCGGATTTACATATATATTCTACATCGACGACTAAATAAAACCTGCTCATGAGCTTAAAATTAAAAAAAATAATAATTCCGCGTAACTTCGTGGGCGGTTGAAAAAATGTCCTGAGACGCTCATGATAACATATAATATATTATGTACCAAATGCCAATGGACATATGATATATTAATTCCCTATATGTATAAAACGTCAAAAATATATCATCTTTATGTGTATAACCTCTTGCGTGCGCGCATAACGCAAAATATTGTGACTGTGAGAACGTCTCACGAGAAAGATGCCTCTTAAATATTGTGGCATTCAACCCTTTTTATAAAGGATATCATGTATTAACGTTGCAAGTGATAACAATTCGCACATTCTATATTTCTTCTTCTAGAATACACAAGAGGGCTTTCATCAAGTCAAAACATTTACACGCGCATTTCTTCCATATTATATACGTTATTCTACTCTCTGTGGCAAGCAACAGTTTCACTCATTTTCAGTGCGCTATGCGCATCGCACAGTTTTTGGCAGCACTCGCTAATTTATATTATATAAACGATATTGCGAAAGTTTTTGGAATATAGAAGTTAAAAAGAGCTGGTTCTACATAATGGCAATCTATTTCCCGCGCTAATAAGTATAATACCTGACGCGCACAAGTATGGAAATACGAAAAAACTGTTTCCGAATCCTGTGCAATATAAGGATACCCCTTCATTGCTTTGAAAGTAAAGGTTTGGTATTCAAAACGAGATATTTCCTAAAAGTCTTTAATGCTAAAAAGATGCACACCTACAAATACTTGCGTGCCCATTAGAAAATTATCTTAATGGAATATAAACTAATGTAACAATCATATTATATTCACCGCTAAACGCATATTATACATATAGGTACATAACGAATTGGTTTTCTTCCTGAACCCGAGCTTTTTAACTTTGCAGGAAATCAACTTGCTAATGGCGTGTTTGTCAAAAAAAGTCCAAATGTGAGGAATTTCTCTGTGTAAATATTATAGACACTCTTAGCATGTATATATGTAGGCATATATAAGAGCGTAATATATATATAGTTAGGCCCCGATATAAGGAAAGGATCTTTTGTTTTCCGGTGCGGGTTTTAGCGAAATTAGAAGTTTTTAATTGACAGAAACGAAGCTGAAAAGCAATTGGGGACGCTTGGGAGTGATTCTTGATTCGTGTTTCTAATTTCATTGTTTCGAACTTTGGTTTATATACATATATTATACTCTAATCTAAAAGTTATTACAATAACAAAATTGAAACGTGGGATAGCCACACCTCTACCAATTTAATTTAAAAAAAAATGTTTTGACTTAAACTTAATTGTAATAAGTGATTGACCAGAAATTATTTCATGACCAATTCTTCTGATATGAAGAGGCAGTTAGCAACTCGGCACGAAAATGGAAGGCAAAATGATTTTTTTAGAATTAAAAAAATTCTCTCCTTTTCTCTGATTAAATGGGGAGAAGCTTTCTTTCATCGAGTGAACAGATATAATGCAATGTCTTCGTAAAGTAATGCGCGCTTTGTTTAAAATTATGCATTTAATATATATATATAGATAATGTTCCTTGAATTTTATAACTGGGCGGAGATTTCAAACCAGTTGTGTGCGGGTCAAGGTACTGAATGTATAAATGACTGCCGGAATAATATTACACAGACAATAGGCAAACGCAATTAGGCTAAAACTCTAAATTAAACTAAAAACTTTGCCATTAAGTGCCGATAATGGGGAAAATTTGCCTTCTATTGTACCTTATCCTTTTGAAAAGCTTTTGCCGTTAGGTATATAGTATAAGCAGAAATTGTGTTTAATTACGATTTATATATATATATACAACTGATATTGGTGACTGTATATATGCTACTACGGGGGTTGGTATTCAATTTCATTATCCTACATATATAGACATGAAGACCAAGAAGACTGAACTTCGGTGCATATTATATTGGAAATTGGAACTAGCGGGAAAGCAACATTTGTAAGTTCCCATAAGAGTGGATTTGACGTCTTCTTCACTTAGTGGGATTTGACTTCTGTGCCGTTGAGTGGATGGCTTCGTGTGTGCGCCGTAAGGTTATCGCACCTTTGGTGGGAAATATATAGGGAGTAAAAAACAGTTGAACCAGCATGCTGTATTGCAATCAGGCCCACATGGCACATTGGAAGGGGAGTTTTTGTATTGTGGAAGAGTAAAAGGAAACACAAAAGAGAAGACCACTTATTAACACCTTTTCCCGATGCCAACAGGCGATTTCTTTGAGAAGAATATATATGGGACCGATAAGGGGCTGTAGCAGAGGGTTGTAAGAGGCTGGAAAGATAGAAAAATGAAGGTAAGGTGAACAGAATTAGAGAAGAAAAATGAATAAGATGGTATAGGTATATATTACTGAAGAGCGTTTTAATTGGATGGCTGGACTTTATAGGTTGCAAGAGAATGGACGCGCCTAAGGGTGTAGGGAGCGAGGGGTGGGGGGGGAAGGATGGGGTGGATCAAGTGCCCACTGAAGGATCTTTGGGTCCGCACGCGTATAGGGACCCTAGTCCAACTCATGGTGTGTTAAGAGGTGTTGTGAACACGACACTTGAGATGACTTCAAGGACCTCTTGAAGACGGGAACGAGCACACACCGTTCGATCCACGGGAGGCCTGTAACTTTTTTTAGTCTCTTTACTTCTTTTTAATAACTTACAACGCGGTCTGTTGCCTCGAGCCAAACGACCGCCTCACTAAGTAAACTCGGCTCATGGAAAGTCAGCAATAGTTTAGCATGAATCTCTTGCCTATATATGTGTATGAGCTCTTGGTTCATAATGAGGATTTAGTCATATGTGTAATACCTATATGCAAGTAAAAATAACAAAATGAATCCCTTTAATTTGTGGATCGAATAAATAATCACGAGTGTCTGTTTCGTTGTCGTTAGAAAAAGAAATTGGACAACTATATTTCAAACGACACAGCTTACCACCAAACCAGGTGCCTCTTGTATTCGCTGGTTATATAAGAATTAAATAATATTTTCGTTGACTATATGATACAAAATTATTAAATAAAATAAGTGTGTGCGCGTTTGGTCGGCACATCCCCCTTTAGTTTCCGATTGATTACATAATTTTCATTTCTTTTGGAAGGTTTTTTAATTTCTCAACGCTACCCGAAACAAGTTGGACCACACCGATTCTATATATATGTGGCAATTAATTTCCTCTTATATCGCGTAACATGGTGTTGAATAACTTAAACTGTGAAAAAATAATAAGTGAGAGAGTTTTGTTAATTTTTTACTTTTATAATTGTCCTTGATTGAGTTCTATATATTGTCGAGATTGAGCAGTGGAGACAAGAAAAGAAAGGAGGGGTGGTCGGGGAGGGTGGGGGGGGGGGTGAGCGTTGGAACAATATTTATACCCCCCAACCCTCCTCAAAACACACCGCTATAACAAGATCCTCAGGGTGAAATGAATCTGCTGAACATATTAGCACTAATCAGCTGTTAAAAGCAGATTGTAGTCAACCTTGAAGGAATGGCGAGGTTGCACTCTTCAATTATTGTCCCATGCGTTGCTCGACGTTGCTTGATCATGAGGCGGCAACGTTGTGCGCGTTCCGTGTATAGTAATTATCTTGTTATTATTAGTAAAGTGGGATTTCAAAGCCGGGAATGGCGGTGCAATATCGGAAATGCCTTTAGTCACGTGCTCCACTAATTCCAAAAGAATGAAGAATATATTTCCGGTGTTTCGTCTCATTATTTCCCCACTTGTAAGCGTGGCATGTTCTCACCAGACAAGCTATAAATATTTTTATAATAATTTGCGTTTGTATTATCTTTTTATGCTTTGTGGAAAAGATACTGGGTTCGTACAAATTTCTTAGATTTTCAATACCAAAATAGTATTATAAATTATATAATAAGTTATAAGATAATTTAATGTAAAATATTCTTAATATAATATATTATATATGTATATCCATGATCTCTACGCATGTATAGATTAGATTGTAAAATGTGTATTAAAAGAATAAATGGTCAATAGAATACATATAGTGCTATAAAATTCTCAGCCAATTACTCCATGAAAAATTCTTTTAACAAGACAGGTGACTATTATTTTCAGATAAAATAGGAACCTATAATATATGGCTGAAAATCCACGATATTATGCATATCAAGTATTGATATAGATAGATCCGTACAGTTATTATAGTTAATCTATACCTATATCAATGTTTTTAACCGAATACATATTGATTACAATCGATACTACTATTTTAATGACAAACTTTTAAATAAAATAATATATTAAAATATTATATCCGTAAAACAGTATAGCTTAATAATATAGTCTTAAGTATGAATGTAATATATTGTAATTTTCAGACAACGTAATAAATAGGTTATAATTTATATATAGTAATCAAAATGCAGGAAATTCAATAACATCTAATTGATTTTATCCAACAAAAAAGAGTTATTATTAAAAATATATTAATTTTATCTGAAATTAAGAGTCGACCATCAAAACAATTTTTTGTTAAAATAACTTTTTATTGGGTCAGCTCATTCTCAACCTAAAATGCATATTATATGTATATAAATAAACGTAAATATATTGGAAGTGGTTGCTAATAAATGCATTCTTACAATTTTATAGAATACAATTTGCTTATAAATATCTAATCTAAATAAAAATGAAACTAAAATTCCTAAATTTATCATGCACAATCATATACTTAAAGTCAAACAGATTAAAGTCTCAATAGGCTAACGTCTAACAGATTAACGTCAGTATAACAGATTAACGTCAGTTTAACAGATTAACGTAAGTGTAACCGATAAACGTTTAATAGATTAACGTCTAAATAGATTAACGTCTAACATATTAAAGACTAACATATTAATGTTTAAACAGATTAACGTCTAACAGATTAACGTCTAACATATTAAAGACTAACATATTAACGTCTAACATATTAAAGACTAACATATTAACGTCTAACATATTAAAGACTAACATATTAACGTCTAACATAT
>JAYRBW010125467.1:0-66035 GCA_036023295.1 Invenusta paracnida | reverse complement strand
TCTTTTGATTTCTTATTTGATGTTTTTGATGTTTTCTCTTTTGATTTTCTACTTTTCTGTTTAAGTGAGTTGATATTGACTGCGGTTTTATAAACTTTTGTTTACACTGCAAAGGGGGAATCCGCTATAGATATGGATCTTGGACCAGCTGTAGATTCAAGTTCATGCCGAAACTACAAAGCTATTAAACAAGTATGTAAATTCATAATATTGAACATTTTTTATGTTCTTGGTTTTTTATACACATATAAAATTGTGATTATTCATACTTTTGGTCTAATAATCAATAATTATTTATTAATATGCGTCGCCAAATAATCCGTTTAAGATACAGTATTTCTTTACAGGAAAATATAATCCATTATAGTTATTCATGGTATATCGGTCCATTAAAAATAACCATATATATTAAACTTAAAATATACGTTTTATTTTCTTTGATCAAGTACTGATCTTAAAAATTGTCAGTTTACCTGTAATGCAATGTGTATTTTTTTAAATACCTTGTTGACTGTGGAATTTATGTTTATTGAATCCAATGAATTAATTAATTATTTTGCAATTTAGCTTTTATCTATTATAGATAAAAATATGTACAAGCATATACATATATAGTAAGTGTGGTTTATTGTATTGACATTCTATAATCTATTCCATTTACTTAGTAGTCCTCCTATCTATGTATACCCTTCAAGTTGTTCGAACCCTATATACACGAGAAAAATATGCCGTGAATGCCATTTGGTTAAATATTTACCTAAATAAATAAAAAAACTCACGACAAAGTATCTTAATTTCTCAATATAGCGGCAAATATAGCAGCAGTTTGTTCCAAAACATTGCTTGTCGTGAGATTTTTTAGTGTGTAAATAGTGTATTATACATAAAACATCTAGATTTGAAATCTAAGTTTTACTACAATATTTATGATTCCGACACTCAAATAACGATATCAATAAGTAGTGTAAACACTCTAAAAGGATATATTTGCAATGTTA
This sequence comes from Invenusta paracnida, assembly GCA_036023295.1. Lineage (NCBI taxonomy): Eukaryota > Metazoa > Platyhelminthes > Proseriata > Coelogynoporidae > Invenusta > Invenusta paracnida. The sequence goes on along the minus strand of JAYRBW010125467.1, from coordinate 65,037 downwards.
TATCCGTTATTTTGCCTTTGGTTACAATGTGTTAAAGTTGCCAATAGCTATATTTACTCTTAGTTGTCTCTAACTAAGCACAGTTTGACGATACATTACCATAAATTAGTCAGTCTGAGAAAGAAGCACATTTCGTCTCTCGTGCACAATGCGACTTTATTCTATTCTTAAGAAATGGAGTCTTATGCTGACCATAACGATTCTTGGTAATATTTTCTTGCCATCCGAGAGTGTCTCAAGTGAAAAGAAAAACTGGATTTACTGCGATGGAACACCGGGGCGACCTCCAGGTCGAATGGTTGAAACAAGTGGGATAGTAATCCCGTTTCAAAAGCCGATCCTTACGCTGTCCAACTACACTTATGACGCCTGCGAGAAATTTTGTTTTAAACAAAACTGGTGCGCTTTAGCGGAACTTGTTTGGGTCAGCAGCCCAGCTGAGGTGAAAAATTGCCGAATCTATCAAAATATGCAGTACTACCAGAACACCTACCCGGGTAATGCAATTGTATTTTGGAGGCCTTGCAACTTAACAAACCCTTATCGTTGTTACCGACGAAATGATGAGCAGTGCAAAGGATTTTGGATCCGCTATGATTCCTACAAATTGGTTCTGCCTCTACCTCCCTTAAAAACAAACGAAAACGAATTATTGCAGGATTCTCAAAATGATTGCCTCGCAAGTCGAATATGTGGCTCAGTCAACTTCAAATTAAAATTGGCAGGATGGGGGAACACTGAGCTTATATCGGATTGGCCCGCTTTGAGTCCACAATATTTGAAATATGATCGAAACTGGCAAGTGTTTCACTGGGAATGTTGTAATCTGCCCGACATACCATCAAAAACCTGTGTGCAGTATGATAAACGTAACGGCTACTGGGCAATTGATGAAAAGAGGTCGAGACCAAGTCTGGAAAGTCTCTACTGCTTCAATTATTACACAATGTCCAGTAAGGCCTGTCGCTTGGAATGCGCTAAACAGCCCAATTGGAGATGTCTGCGGCCTTGGTACAACCACACTAACTCCAAATGTCTTCTGGAGGCCAATAGGACACCCAGTGTGGATCCTTTGTGCGCCAATACCGATTTATTATTACCCAATTACACGTTTACATCCTACAAGTGGATTGAGTGTCTACCTAAGGATTCCTATTCAATTGAAAATACGATGTCTAAAAGACCACCCTCGCTAAATATAACTAATTCATATAACCACTGCATATGTGTGATTAATAAAATAAAAGTTACAATTTCTGAGGACCACTGTGATTTACCAGACATTAGACATACTCGAAATATTGATAATGGTATTGCTTATTTCACAAATCATGAAAGTGAAATCGTGAACGGGATAAGATGGATTAAAGCATTTACAGGAGTGGATACTGTTTGGATAAATGTAATGGATCCACATGCTGTAAAGTCTTGTTCATTAAATGAGTGTCAGTTATACAGTGGTGCGATAAATCAAAGAAAACCAATGTTAATCTACTCGAGAAATGATTGGGGAGCACGAGAAATTCGGATATGTGGTAAATTCAAAAATCTTCCCAAATTTGTCATTATAAATTTCATTGCATTTCCCAAATGCAGTTGCTTCACGCATGAGGCTTGTGCCAGTGCTTGTCGACGAAGACAGAACTATCAAATGGACACTCTTGCTTACGATGATATTGGCGAAAATTATCTAATTGGATCAAATGGGACGATCTACGAAGGTCGAAATTCCAGTTGTATTCCTGCAATAGTGAGGCACTACAACTATGTGTCGATTGGAATTTCTTTTATTGGAGATTTTAGTACTGTGGCACCAACTCTTGATGCCCTTAACTCAGCTAAGCAGTTAATTGAACACATGCTTCGTGCTAAACAATTGGATCCAATTTACCGTGTTATGATGTATCGAGATGCAGTTTCCTTTTTCAAATCAGATATACCTTTACTTGCCCTTTTGATTCAAAATTGGCCGAATTATAAGAAACGAAAGCTTCCAAGCAAGATCTGTTATAGAAGGATTGTAAAGATAGCGTTACTAACAATTGCTGTAATCGCCTTAATCCTGCTCATTGTAATAACAATTGTATCAGTTGTCTTTCAAAGAAAAGGTCGTTTCCATGCGTCAATTTGCAGAGACTTCCGCGAAAGTCTAAATCTGGGTTTGACAAATTTCAAACTGCACGCTATACCAATTAAAACAGCTGCCAACCTAACTCAAAGTGATTGCGTCACTGATATGTTCTCATGGCCCATGACTCTCCGTGCAGACCTCCGTGACATCGTCCTCAACCCAGATCGAGATGAAATAGTTTTCGTAGAGTCAAAGTCCCGTATTCTGGCAGCGTGTAATTGTAAAAGCCTAATGAAAGAGATCCTTCACACTACAAAGCATTCGCAGGGAAATGATGGCGTATTCTCTATCCTGTCGCGCTCCTACTGTATCAAAACATGCCCGAAAATCACGTGCGCCCTGAGTCTTCAAAGTCTTACCGATCGGTTTACTAAAACATGTGTCTATATTTGTCACTTTAATGACATGACAGAAATGCTCAGCATGATTCGTATTCTTCGGGGCAAATGGGGTACTGATAAGCATTGCTTGTGTCGCTTTTACTTGGAACAGCATTATTGGTTGGACGTCGAAGAAATCGACCAAATCACTAAGGTAAAGAAAGACGATGAGCTGACTGATGGTAATATGACGCCAGATTTTACCAGACAATTTCTACAAGCTCGACAACGACTTGAGCATGTCAAAATTGACGATGATGATTTGACATTTATGTTTTATTTAAAGAGAGCCATTACTTGGGAAAAGGGAGACACGGAGGAAACTGAAACTGTCCTTGAAACCGAAGAACCTTCTAATAATTCACACTAATACGTCAACTTATTTGTCTTGAATACATTTTGATTTAATTCTTGTTACAATTTAATATGTGGTCTAATTTAGTGGATTATTTTTCTTAGTATCAACAAATATTCTTTTTAATAAACAAATTATGCATGCGTGTATTTCAATGTTTACATTTTTAACCTATTATTAACCAATAAAGCTTATGCGGCTACTTTTTTGTTTTCTAGTATACAATACTACAAGTAATTCACTGATTAAATTAATAAATTATTGACTAGATTGTATCTTGATGTCTTGATAATTTTACTTTTTTACTTTTTTACTTTTACTATTTTACTATTTTAATTGTAATTATGTACTGTGTCAAACTGTCACATGATTGTATCCCGTATCTACACTGTTATCTATGTTATCTATACTGGCAATCCCATGCTACGCATACATATAAACTAATTGTTTTTTTACTGAGTTTTTCATGAATAAAGTAATATACTATGTAATAAACATATAGAAAAGGTATTTTCTTACCAATTTTGAATTAAAAGGGTATTCAAGATATCATAGGAACTTAAAGCTATATCTTGTAAAAGTTTTGCTATTTTTCTGTTTTTCTGTTTACGTGTACCTAAGTTATAGGTATATGTCATATATATCGATATATATATAAATTAACTTTAGTAATTCCTATATATATATATAAAGTTCTGACGATTTTCACATCAACATTTCCAAGTTACATATTTCAGAACATTTTGCAATAAACAGTGGAGTTATACGTTAATGCGACAATCTCCATATTTTGAACAAAAGAATTGTTATTACTGGGATTTAGCAGTGATATACAAAATCGGAATTATTGTTTTTTGCTCTTCAGTAAACTTATTCATTAGCAAATAATGTAAAGTATTGTTTATTTGTTATTTTTGTTAATGCGTTAAAACATTATTTGTAATATGTTTTAATTATATTTATTTATTTGAAATTTCACATTTAATATATCGATATATATTTTTATTTTGAATATGCTACAAGCATTTACACGTGTTTGTGTATTAAATTATTCAAACTAGAATAAAAATAGGCCCATTAAGTATTTTCAGTGTAAAGTTTAGTTTTCTAGCCTTGTTCGATCACCCGATGTGCACATACACATCTTAGGTTGCTCATCATCTAGATTACGAGCTTATTAGTACAGGCATATAAATGTCCTTCTGTATTTCAAATACTTTCATTGTTATGGAATTTTTTTAGATAATTTACAAGTTAAAAATTGAAGCCATGTGTTAAATAGGGGATCAGGTCAAAACGTAACCGGGTCAAAATGTAACCGATTTTTGCGTTAGTAATATTTTTATCATAATTTCACCAAATTATTAATTTTACGATTGGAAATTTCACACCTAAAATTAGTCGTCATCCTACTATCCAAATGAGTTAAATAAATATATACTTCAATTATTAAAGAAAGAAATGAAAATAATTTCTCGGATACATGTTTTAGAATATAATATATTTTATAATATTGCAAAGTTACTTTCAATTAATAAAACACGATAAATTAACTTAGCTGACCCAGCAATGCAAATATAGGATTGGGTTGATTTTATATGTATTTATATATATAAATAAATATATTTATATCTCAAAGAAGATCTATAGGTATTAATTTACTAAATGAAATAATGTGTGTTTATTAGTAATTATTAGTGTTACTGTGTATTAATATATATTACTAATAATATAATTAATTAATGTGATTATATTAGTTAGTATTACTACTAGTATAACTATAACTTATATATTTTCAATTCGTTTTCATCATATACACTGAACAAAAAATGTCCACTTATTTTGTCACGCACTTCGTGTTAAAAAGAACGTCAAACTTTAGTTTTCACTGTGCACCCTAACTGGTTAACACGGGTGAACGAGCAAATAATAAGACAATTACTTTTGATTTATTAATGGGTGGTTTTATTTTTCAAGTTTAGTAAAAAAGTTTAGTTATCAAAATTGTTTAGTTACGATTTTAGTTAATTTTGAAGTTAACTAGGTTCAATAAGTGTACGAGATAACTTGGGCGTTAACATTGAAGTTAACTTCGAAGTAACCCTTGAAATGAATTTATTTAATTAAGGTATATATGAATAAATTACACATGATAAAAAACAAAATATTTCATGTAGATATACATAAATATGTTTAAGTGACTGTATGTAATATCATATAAGTAACTGAATAATAAGTAACTCGTAAGTTTAATAACACATTAAGAAAACAGTAATACTACATTTACATATGACATGTAGGTAATTATGTCCGCATGTACCTACATATGAATATATGATTATTCGTTAATATTTAGTATATGAAAGTATTATGCAACATAAAACATTCTGCAGGAAATTTTGGTCCGACCAAACCTGCAATTCTGCATGTTCATTAACCTGTTGAATTCTTCATTACGCTAAGTCGGCTTCATGCTGGCTTGACTGTGTGGACAGGTAATTTTGGTTTGGCGAGCCGAGCCGGTTCATTGAGCCAACTTGAACGTGTGTACAGGGTATTAACACTTATATTGCTTTTCTTTCGGCGCATAGTGTATAAGTTTACATAAAGTATGTATCCCAATTCTTTTATTAATCACACGCCTTGTAGATTCTGCAACGTCTCACTGAACTCTGTATAACAACCAACTATGGTGTCAAGAAAGCTCGGAAACACGAGCAACGGCTTCTGAAAAACATGGGAGCCCATACAGTTGTGCTGGATCTTCTACAAATCCCCTTTGATAAGGTCCGTTGTACGATAAAGCTCGTAGATCTACAGTAGATCTACTATTATTTTTTTAAATAAAATTTACTAAATAAGTAATAATTAGTCAACGGGTAATTAACCAATCCACAATAATAATCAATTTATCAAAATAGTTAGTTATCGTAACAATGGAAGCAAATATGAGTCGTGAAATGAAGTTGTCTAAAGTAAATTCAATTTCGTAATAAGCAGAACAAATATAGAAAATAAGCTCGAATTATTCAAAATTGAAGAAAAGCAAGCGAATTTTGGCATTTAAAATATTTAATATGGATTTGCATAATTTCTGTAAAATTATATTATATAACTAAAATCTAAACTAATATGGACTTTTTTGACAATTAACAACATTATTTAGTCCTGTCTAACATGTTCATAAATTCTAAATACATATACATATGTACATAATACCTATGACATGTGTTTTCGACGTTTAATTCGATCAACAACATATCATTATGAATGAAATAATGTCAGGACTTTAAGCTCTCAATATACGCCTAAGTTATAAGTTACAGTTTATTGTTATAATTGTAAAATTTAAGAATTGTCATGGAATAACATTGAATAGGATTGAATAATTATTATTGATATTTGGGTTTTCAATAGAAGATTTCTGTAGATTTTAACCGTAAAGTTAAACTATCCCAATTTAAATTATCCCATACAAATAAAGTCCTATACAAATGTTGTAGAGTGATAGCATGTGCAACATTACCTCTTTTTATTTTGCTCCTCTACAGAAGGGAGACACCAGAATGCACGAATTAATGCTCCTAGCGCACGAATTCCTCCAAATGTTCTGTCTCAATAACTGTGCCAATCAGACACTGCTTCATAAATCGCTGGACCGATTTTTATCTCCAGGGGTGAGTATGCTACTGCATTGAAAGCTCATTTATGTATAGTCTCAGCATAGTTAATACTATAGAAGAATAAGTGAAATTATAGAAACGATGGGCATATTTTCACACAGAAGCTAGCAGTAAAATGTTGACGATGGAATTGCAAATAAGCGAAAAACAATGAAACATCGCATTCTGTTTATTTTCAAGATAAATCAGTTATTATTTTTAGAACTTTAAATATTGTCCTTTAAAATGTTCCATCAAAATTATGCAACCAAACGATTGATTTTGTATCGTTTAAATTGAAAGCTTTTGAAATTTTGTTATTTTCTTGTAATGAACAACATGATTTATCGCTCAAATTTATTGACTTTTATTGCATGACTGATTCTGTTACGTAAGCGAAAATTCGAGTATTTCTTGCTCGTTTTATAGTCTCTACACAGACTTTCTACACATACTTATAGCTCTGTGTTGGACTGTCAATTAATAGCACAATAAAAGTAATCATCTAGAACTGTAGAACACATGTAAAGGTAAAGCAATATTATAACTTCAATCGGATAAGAATTTACTATGAACCATTGTATTACGTCTTCAGGTTTGTTCAACTACTAAGACATATTACTAGCAATTTATATTGAATTTAGGAGTCATGGGACAGCTGTTTCGAACTTATTAGCTCTGGTCAGCTCGGCAAACCTAAATCAAATCAAATTCGCCAGTAGTAATCATGAGCAAGAAGTTGGTAAATATAAACCATAAACCAGAGATAATTTCCATGTAGTCTGAAACCTGAATTACATCCGAATTTAGGTAATCTAAATAGCTTGGAGATGAAGTCTAAGACGATGGTTTAAAGTTAAATATTGCAATATCCGAATAAAGTTGTATTACAATATTCCATATATGCTAAATTTAATTGTTACGTTATAAATATATTTAACACTCAATAAGTTTATTTTATAATTTAATTATACGTGTCAAAAAGAATAAATATATACATATTGTTTATTTTACAATGATCGTCTATGAGTTAAAAAATGCAATTGATAGCGTTCTGCTTCTGATTTATTGATAAGGTACCTTTCTGAATATTATTATTATATATGTATTAGACTGTCTAATATGTAGTTAGACTGCATTAATTACTTCAATTGGTAACAAATCACCAGTGTATAGTTGTATATTGTAAATGAAAATTTGCCAGTAATACGAGTATTAGCGCGTCGACCCTAACTGCATGTGTGTCTTGTTTAAATACACTATTATGCTGGTTAATACCACAGTAATTATATCTAAATTCAAATTTGCCATTCAAAAAATCAACCATCGTCTAAGATAGTAAGTGCATAGGTGATAATATATTACGAAAGCAGTTAAAGCATTTGTGTACACTAATAAATAAATAGGTTGACCAGATAACATTTATTAGTTAACCTTTATTAAAAAATATGTTAGTTTGGTTAACAGACTTGCAGCTAATACCCCAGTCACACCTAGGCATCCGATCACTTCCCGACTCGATAAACTAAATAAATATTTGTTAAATCTTACCCGAGTTCTACTATAAGCAGTACATAATATATACAGATGTGTTTTCAACATGAACTTCAAATACCTATCTTATGTAACCTATTTCTTATTAATATGTTATAAATATTACGTTACACTCAATCTTTATTTACGCTACTTTTCGCTTCTTTTTTCTTCTTTCAACACTTTTCCTGTCTTCAGCACCTTCATTGCACGGATAAGTTCTCTTACTGTGTGAGTATCTTTCTCCCAGTTCCCCCATTTCTTGAAACATTATCGACATAAAAAACTTCTTTGTGTTTATTTAAAATATTCCAACTTCAATGTAATACATTTTGGTTAATCCTTTGTAATTCTTTGTGTTTTTTTGCGAACTAATTGCAGAACTACATTTCTACGTTTTACAATGAATATTAAAATAAAATGTGCTTATTAATATTTAGTATTTTAATTTTTTTAAATCTACATTAAAAATAATTTTTTGAAAATTATCATTAATATGTGTTTTGAAATTTATATAAATAACTTATCATTTCTTAATTTACTTGTCTACTTCATTTTGTACTTTAGTACACAAGAAATAGACATGAAAAACAGGAAATATGTAAATTATATATATATCATTATTTGATTAGTATAACAAAAAGTTATTTCATCATCAAATTATCAATATACGTTATCATAAAGTTATTTTAAATGTACGTAGACAATATATATAGGGTTTCCGGAAAATTTGTTTGATTTTCTTTGCATAATTTTAAACATAGTTTTCAAATTTATATTCAAAATAGTATCATTCTTATATCTAAAGTATTACTCATACTAAAACCTTTATTTGTATTTTTATATCTTTAAAACACCTATTGGATAGATACAATTTTTATATCACTGTTGATTTTTTCTCTGAGTGTTCTGATGCGATTCATATTCATGTAGCTAATCCATATTTTAAACGATTTATATAATATACTATTGTGTATTACCTTGAGCACACTGATATTAAATCAATTATGTATTTCATAATTCACTGTTTAATAAGGATAATGATAATAATAATTCCCTCTAAACATTATTGGTTTTTTATGTATTGTGGTTATGGGCTTGTATGTGCTTCACACCTATCACATGTTATGATTTTTTCTGTGTGATTTTCTGATTTACTCCTTCCATTATCTTATACATATATTTGGGTTTATTGTTCTTGCTTATATATGCATAGTGTGCGGGTTATATTATCTAAGGGTAAATGTTTCAGCATGCATTCATAAACAATGCGTTAAATAATTTTAAATTTAAATATTTAGTTCATATTTTGAGATTAAAACGGAGTTTTAAAATTATCATATTATTATACATTAAATATGTATGTAAATTATATATTTTATTTAGCTTTATTGATTTTTTTATAATGCCACATGAGTATTATAAAATTATTATACCATTTATTTATATAGCTTAACTGAAGTATACAATGTTTCACATTTAAATATTTGTACATTTAATTGAATAGTTGCATACTATACCACATTTGCATTGTGTATTATAATAATTTTCGCTTTTAGTCATAATGAAAAATGAATCAGCACATTAATGCCCCTTCCGCAGTGTATTCTTCTTACCCGTGAGTAGTATATTACTGGGTGTGATGGTTTACTGACTTTAACTATTCCGATTGTGTTAAATACCATGAACTTGTGAAAAGGATATTCATTAAACAAACTTTTTTTGACAACTATACTTATCTTGATAATGTGTAGACCATCCGATAGAATATTTTAAAATACTTAATTATTTTGTAATGCCTTGAAAAATCATACTCAATTTATAATTTATTTTTAATAATCAATATGTACCTTTTAATAATTTGGACAAATAATGTTTACACGGAAAAAATGTATACTTATTATACATATTAAAGAGTAATGTTTTTATATATTATAATACACTGGATTTTAGTTGTTGATGTGTAGAATAATGATGTATGGTATGTGATATACATTAGGAAAAGAGATTCAAAACACTGTACACCACTTGATACATGTTATATGTCATTTCGTATAACATAATCAGATATCTTGTTCATCTAATTAGTTCGTGACTTATCGTTTTAAATACAAATATTAAAACGGAAATATTTATGTGGTACACTTCATTGAAGATTATTATTACAAAATTATATGATGTCAACTTATTTGAATGGGCAAAGTATAATATTTTATGTGATGATCGTTAATGTAATTAAACTTAATGTTTAATAGCTAGTTTTTTTCGTTTAGTGGCAATTTTTGAAATACATTTTAAAATCTTAAAAGGGAATTTAATATGCCAAATTGTATTTATTACTGTGAAGTAAATTATTAAAGTTATTTAATGTAATAACATTTTAATTATTATATAAATTAACTATGCAGAGTTGAAACCGAAATACTGCACGTGCAAATAAATGTTTTATATATGTCCAATTTCAGTTTTCTCTAATAACGTTTTAATTGACCACAATATCAAATATATTCATTTATAACTATTATTTTCGATTAAAGTACGATCTTTTGCAATATAATCTCTGCTTTGTGAGAAATTTTTAGGATTATTATTAAAGAATTAGTTGACTGGTGAACAAATATTAACAACTAATAGATGGTAATCAACGAATTACTAATTTTACTATCAGATTATTGGATCAAGTTTGTAAAGATATCCTGCCTACAATCTTTATAATACATTACTTGCAAGTATATTTATATATATTTATTTTACTTTTAGTAATATTACAAATAGCCTGGTTATTTATTATGCATATTGCTCAACATATTTTTATAGGAAAAAAATTATAATAAAATATCGTATTCAACAACTATTAGACATAATAATTATGAATATTACAAATAATACAAATAACGAGACAATACTATGTATGTATATATACTATTTCGCATGATTAGCAGTATGCATGTGTAATTGTATCTCTATTCATCTTTAGCTTACTAAATATCCGATATAATATGATTAAATTTTTTAAATTTGTTTCCTTTTTAATTCAACGTGTGTATTTTTTCACTGCAAGATTTCTAACGCTTCCCCTTTCTTTTGCCGAGGGAACAACTAGTGTGATGCAACTTTTGATGTATACAATGGATGAACTTAACACCAAATGTTATTTTAAATCAGTTTACTCTTACTAACTTTATGCGTCACACATATGAAATACTCTGTACCCAGATACAAATCGCTTTTTATTTAGAATCTAAAGACCTTCCAACACCACATTGACATGCCAAATATCATGATTGATGTAAAGATTGGCCATATAAATGACACAAACTGCAGTTTAACAATATTTAGTAATATATTATACATGTTTTAATATAGGAAATATTCATTCATTTATTTTAATTAAAATGAACACTATATTTATAAAAATCATGGTATCAGTTGTTCTTTCAATATTTGTTTAGAAATATTGATAGTGCACACTTGATTTTCTTTGCTTTTTTAACTTAAGGGAGCTATTTGCTTCCTTTATAATAATCAAGACTTTTCTCTTGATAATAAAATTTGTCTATAATATTAGACTCTCTCGATATATTTTGAGGACATATTATTGATAATTTATTATTATTATGCTAATTTTGATTATATTATCATTTATGTTATTTAATATATGTATGTTGAGTATCAATTTCGGCATATCTGTTGAGTAGCCAAATATACTCAAATATACTATGTTGCCTTGTCTTTATTTAATACTTAAGGTATTCATTCAAATATTTTAGTTAATAAATATATGAATGAACTATATAAATAATTCAAAGGAATTACTTTAAGGTAAAATTTACCTCGAATATAAATTATTTTGTAATATAGCATAACATTAGTAATGTAAACATTGACAATATTTGCACTCAATGAGTATTAATTTAAGTAATACTCTGGATTATATCGTGCCTTCAAGAGGCATTCCGATAAAATTGTGCATTGCTGTACAAATGTATACTTCAATAGATAAATATTTGTACAAATACATATCTTTAAATAACTTACAAAACAGGATGTTAGACATTTCAACACTATTTGTTCATTAATGTTGCGCTGAGAACATTTCCTAATATTTATTTGTTGATATCGTTCAAATCTCCAAGAATTTCATGCTTAAATTAATATGTTTAGTGTACAAATATTGTAGATGTATTTAATTTACCTTTTCTATATAATTAGTTGTTTACATATTCAAACATTTGTTTATCTTTAATAATTGTATTTATCATTGTTTATGGATTTTATACCCCGGCGTAATATATCAGATTATGCCAATTTTGTTTTGGCATTTCAGACTGTAATATAGTAAATTTGGTGTGCGAAAAATTAAATAAAAATTCAAAGTTCTTTTAATCAATATTTTGTTATTACTTTATTTAATTCTCGACATACCACAAATGAAATACAAACGATTGAAAAGTGTCATATGCCCTTCCATCATCTTACACAAATAGTTTAAATTTTTAATAAAATCAGAATACAGATTGAAACTCACTTTAAATATAAATATATTTGTATGTACGAGGGGGCTTCAATAAGTTTTTAGACTCGATATCAAAGCAGTACCCTACGTAAACATTTATTATTTTATTTAAACAATAAAAAATATCTGAGATATTGGTAAGAATTTCAAGTAAATATCTCCGCGGAAGCTTCATAATTAAAACTTTTAAAATCTAAGTCAAAAAGAGATTTGGTCAGATGTAAATTTGGGACAATTCCTTGTTAATTTATAAAGTGCATATTGAAATTTTACTTTAAATAAATTATCCATGTTAGATAGAAATTACAATTTTGGGAATTTTACCCCAACGTTTACCATTTTGCCATGTTTTTAGCAACATTTTGATTTAGATTATCTCAATATAAATTATGAAGTTATCCGTATAGAGAAAACGACTTAAATTTCTACCAATATCTTACATGTTTCTATTATTCATCAAAATACATAGATTATATGTGTTGGGCATTGCTTTGATATCGAGTCCGAGAACTTATTGAAGCTCCCTCGTATTGGATACAAGTCTTAGTCTGGCTTTTAAGCCCACCGTCTTTTGGGCGGCGTATATCGGTCAACTTTCAGCTCCTGGAAGCACAAACAGTGAGCGCCATCTTTCAGGACAACGTGCAACTCTGCAGTGAACTCAATGACAAGGTGGTCCAGCACTTTGTTCGCTGTATCGAGACTCACGGACGTCATGTGAACTATCTAAACTTCCTGCAGACCATCGTGAAGGCCGAGGATGTCTACATTCGCAAGTGTCAGGATATGGTTATGGCAGAGGTCAGTATGCAAAGTTGGCGAGGCAGAGCAATAAGATAGAGAATATAGGGGAATTTTGCGATATTTTTTAAATCCATATTTAATGAGATTTTAAATATTTACTAAGTTTTAATGTTTAAGGAATGTTCAAGAAATTAATTGATACGTTACAAAACAGTTTGATAAATATTTCATTTTACAGTAAGAGTTAAACTTATTCAAGTTCAAATATATTTTTGTCTTTGATTTCTAAAAAAAATCCTTTTTGAGAACATATATTTTAAATTAATATCAATGTTTAAAATCGATTAAAAAATAAAATAAAATATATACATTTATATAAATAATAATATAATGAATATATTATAATTTGAATATAAATATGAATATCGTGAGTTATGTATTTGAATATTTTTAAATAAACATAACTTCCTATTTTGGAATTCCATTTCAAATATACATTGTAAGTTATGTATTTAAATATTTTTCAATTAAACTTATTTTCTGTTTTGGAATTCCATTTCATGACATTTCTAAATCTGTTATTTATTGTATAACTTTTATAAATATTAATGTTTGAGTGTTTAAACATAATTCTTAGTAATGATAAAACTTGTTTGAATGTTAAATACGTATTTTATACAGACTTCTTGATTAATTTCAAGGATTGTAAGACGAATAATTACATTTTTGTTTATTTTAATTTTTAGTTAAGTGTTGCATAGTCATGCAAAGAAATCCATTTGCAAATCACAACAACATAAAAATATTTTTATTGTTTGTTTTCTTACTTATTTTACTACATATTTAGATTCGCTACTTTTATGTGAATAATTAGTAGTGATACAGATATTTGTTTATACGTTTTTCAGTTTAATAAAGATATTTACAAGTATACTTTTATTTATTTTTTGTAAATACATTACTATATAATTGAGTTTTCTGCTTAATTATTTTAGGACTGTTAATTATTAATCAAAGAAGTTCATTTTGATAAAACTAAAAAAACTGGTAATTAATTCGTTCGTGATCTTAAAGTCAGTAGTTTTAATTATAGAGTTCCACGTAAATATTTCTCATTCGTCGTATTCATTTTTGCCTAATGAAGCCGGTATGCTATCTTTGAGATCCATCTCTCCGTTTCAGCTAATCAACGTTGGTGAGGAAGTGCTCCTTTTCTACAACGACGGTCCTCTCTTCGGCCAGTTCATCGAACTCATGCGCTCCCAGCGCTCTCGAATGGAACCCAACGGACCGCTTCAGTATCACATCCGGCTGGTAAAGTTGCTTGCCTCTTGTACGGAGGGGAAGAACGTCTACACGGAGATCAAGTGTCACTCCCTCCTCCCTCTGGATGACATTGTTCACGTTGTCGTCCACCCCGACTGTCTCCCAGAGGTCAAAGAGAGCTACATCAACTTCCTTAATCACTGTTTCATTGATACGGAAGTGGAAATGAAAGAGATTTACACGAGCAGTCATATGTGGACGCTGTTTGAGAGCTTCCTGGTTGACATTGCCATTGTGAGCTTGCATTGATTGATACTCTTCTGTTTCTAACTATCCGTTTTCGTCTTAATTATCTTAATTAATTATTACAATTTATGGAATACATTGTAAGCTTAATAGTATTTAGGCTGGGAATTAGATTTGAATTCCACCGTAATAATACCTATATGAGACTTAGAGTAAAATTCAAAAATCGTCCGAACTCAAAGGGCTCCTAAAATATATTGTAAATTAATAAAAACAAAATGAAACTTCTTGAAACAAAAATACAAACGGGTTTAAAACCTAATTTAGTTTAGTTAAATTATATACAGTATTTATTATTCGTATTGTTCATATTTTATATAATAATTTCCAGTTGAAAAAGGAAATATTTCCATTTCTAGTGAATACGGTTGTCAACTGATAAAATACGGTTTATAAACAGATTAATATGGTTGAAAATGCAGTTATTAACTGTATAATTTAAATTTAAAATATTTAAGATGTTAACACTAAGTGTAATGATTATTCTGTTATGTATTTCTTTGGATTTATGTGTATGGTAAGATATTATTAAAATGTGTTATTTTATCAATTATCAATATCATTATTTTATCACTAATTTTATATTCATTTTATATACCTACACACATATTATTTTATCTACTGTATTAAATGAAGATTTTTACAAAAATATCCTATAAAATAAATAGTGGTCCTTATATATCTATTCTATTATTATATGTATATAACTGAGACAAGTATAATTTTATATGAGCATATTAATATTAAAATGTATGATACATAACATGGAATGTTATTCAACTATTAGTAGATATTTTCACACTATCGTATTTCTTCCCAAAGTAGATTAATTTTAATTTCACATCTAAACGAACATCGTTTATGATTAGGAATTGTAATTATAAAAATCGTTACTTAAACTATTTGTACATTATGTTCATTATGTTCATTGCATTACAACTACACATCGAGTAAGAATGGTAAGAATGGTCAATTTGTTTATTTTGTTGAAGTGTCTTGTTTATTTATTATTCCACCCTTACAAAATTCACAAAGTTCACCATTGTTATTGTAAAATTTGTACAATTCATATAAAAAATATGTGTAACCTCTTTTGTCTGACATTGTGAGTAGCGAGCATAACATTTGTGCTGTACGTAAATGTTTCTATTTGAACAGCCAATTATATGCATCACACATTTTACTCAATTGGGGTATTTTATTGTATATATTTATTGTTATTAATTTTATCTTACCTTATGAATAAGTATTTTTTAAATTATGTTGCGTATGACTTTCCCGTTATTATTAGTAGCATAACATTGTTATTTCTGTGCATTTCATCTATTTGAACAGCCATTTGCAGCACACAATTTACCCGATGTGGGCATATCACTTAATTGAATCATGTCAAAGTGTCTGACAACAGTTTAGCTATCTCCTTTAAAAATGAGTGTATATTATTTAAAAAAGTATTTCACATGTATAATATATTTTTTAGTTACAATACTTATTAATTGTATAATAATCTATGACAAGAACAATTCTTTTTCACAGGTATGCAATGCACCCCACGATCGACAACATGCAGATCTTATTTTAGAGAATTATGTCACCAACAGTGTCATGACCGTTATAAGCACTTTCTTCAACTCACCTTTCTCAGAACAAAGCACGGCCATTCAGGTGAGCACCTCTATATTATATATTATTCCTTAAACACTGTAGGGTATCTATCATCATAAATTGGTACATAATAGCCAGTATACAATGATTAACTAAATTTGAAGAATTATTAATATACAATATGTTTTAATCCTGTAAATCGATAATGAGATAATAGTAAATATTTAAAATATTAAATTAATATAATAATATGACAACCTAAAATCTAAGGATTTTATCAAATTATTTTAATTAATTAAAACTTATTGTAATTTGTAAATATCGATCAAATTATAAATATTTGACTCAAATGTTGTCACATGTGTTAAGTAACTAATTGAAATGTATTGTATTTTATATGCATCTGTCAAATAGTTTATATTTTACATAAGATTATATTTTTTAATGTGTCACTTTTCATTTCACACTGTAATTTTGCAATCCATCCCTCTGGTTTTTATTTTAGTTTTATAGTGTAATAATATCATAAATATTTGTATACAATATTATGTGTTATATTCGTATATGTGATGCTTTTAATGTGTGCGATATTTTTACATTTTAGGAAATATTGCGAAAACGGGTAGCTTTGTGATGCTAACGCTTTGTTTTGTAGCATTTGTAAAATCTTTATAATATTCACTTCTTCTTTATGATTTAATGATAAATAAATTATAAATTTATTATGATGAATAACGCATTTCTATGGCAACTAGATACTTCATGCAACGGTATTAATAATTTATATTATTTCTTTTTTTTTGAAAATGTCCACTATTTATTTTCACTTAAGTCCATAGTTTTAACCTTAAAACTATATCAACATTTTAATATATTTTAATAATTATGATGAAACATAAAATCATTTAACACTGTGATGTGCTCTTCCATAATGCGAGTATTATTCAATCAAATACCAACATAATAAGCAATTTGTAAAATTTAACGACTTCCATGTTTTCACTAACTTTAATAAACACATATGCACAGCACTGTTAATACAATTTATTTTCTTTCTGTTTTAATTTTCTGATCTACATAGTTATAACAATATAAATTATACATTATTATTAATGGTATGTCACTTTTTATAGAAAAAAAACGCTGCTCTTTTGAAATCAGTTAAGGTAATTGAATTCTGTAGTAATATTTAGCCTTTAAATTATTTATAATTGACGGCATGATTTCACTCATTGTGTATGTTTATGGAAAGTATCAGCTTTATGCTATGTAAACATTTATAATAATGGACCTTATCTGTATATTTAATATAACTACTTTTGAATATAATGTTTTTAATTCAAATTGATGTATAATAAAAATGTACATACTTTTAATTTTCATTCAACGAATATGTATAAATTTACGTATCATCTTATTTCCCGAATTGATTTCCTATTAGTTATAAACCTAAATTATGTTTACCTACTTAGTTAATTTTAAATTGATTTCTCGTTTTAACATGATTCTCACGTGTTATATAATAATTTGAAGATAACACAATGCTTATTTTGAACAAAGGTAAATTACATGTATCTCTTTCCTTTTTCAAAAGAATGTAATCACTTAAACACATGTAGCGTGGAGCTGCGCGTCAAAACATGTTAAATAATGTTAAATATTATAAGACGTGATACAGTTAATAGGTCCTGTCTACCTTTTTACCTATAGCACCTCCCCGCAGTCGTTTGGGGCAGACAGGATTTTGTAATTACTGCATGTGTGCTTAATGCAGGGCACTTATCTTCATAATTAACGATTTACAAATACTTTAATATTATATTTATTTAAATTCAGATTTTATAGGGTGGCATATATAATGTAAATAGTACACAGTATATATAAGCACTATATAGTAAGTACTGAGTTAGCAAATTGTACTTATTTCGTAAGATAAACTGCTGTTTAAACAATATTTGTGTAGATTTAAAAAAAGCATTTATAATTTAGTTACCAAATAATAGTTATCTATTTTTACATCGCTCTCCTTATGTTTCATTCACTGCTGGTAACTTTTATAGTTTGCTGTTTTTAAATCTCTGTTTATTTTTTAGTAAGCATATCATATATCTGTACTGAGTGATTCTACTATTCTATGTATATAAATAAACAATGAATTATTTGTATTACATAGTTGTATTATATGGTTCATTATTGTTAATTATCTTTAATAATATCATTTTTGCAAAATATGATAAACTCTTTATAGTAATTTTTTTTCTTGTTATATTAAGAACGTTTTTTGTTCTTTAATATTATTAAGCAATAATATATACACTTAAAGATCTCTTAATGATAATTCATTGTTATTTTATATTAACTTCTAAATACTTACTATCATTTTGAACTTTATTTAGGTATACGTTTATATATATATATTTTAATATCGTGTGTTCTGTGCGTATATATTTAAAGATTGTGTTTCCATTTTATTTTTGGGTTATATTTCAATACATAAATAGATTAATTTTGTCACAATAATATGTTTGAATTTTTTTATCTTCAGGTTCTCCTTTTTAAATCATATTTAAATAGTTCAACGTATTTATTATTAGATTATTAGCTCAATGTATATATTTTCATAAATAATTCAAGTTTCTCTTTTCAGGCAAGACAGCCAATTTATCTGCGGATTCTTCAGGGAGTCTTTCGACTTTCTCAATGTATTTGGCTTATTGGGTCTCAAAAGTTCAACATTGAAAACTGTATTAAAATCCTATTTGATATCGGTAAACTATGTTGTTCTATACTATATTAGTTGTAAATTCAGTATTTGTTAAAGTATAAATGAAGTTATTCTAAAATTAGTTGTTGAACTATACTTTTCAATGTAACAATAATAATTAGGCAACAAGTAATGACGAACCTTCTTTTTAAAAGTACCGGTTTAATTGAACTTTTAGTAGCATATTATACATCTATGATAACTATTAAAATGATGTTTTCTATTTAAAACGAATTGCATCTGGACTGTTCTATATATTTATAACATTTTCTCACAATTTTCATTGCTCATTATTATTATTTTTTATTTGTGTATGATAGGTATAAAATAAAAGTGTTATACTATTTTTAGATGTTTTCCTAATTATTATAATAAACTGTATAATTTTAGCATTTAAATGAATAATACAAATATTTTTGAAGTTCCGTGCACTAGGAAATTATTTAGAAAATTATATAGAGTCATTGCTGAAATATAGCTAATTATTTCAATTGTGACTCGATATATATATATATATTTATATTTCACCTCATGCTTGTCTTTTTGTCATATTCTTAAATATCACACTATTACGGATACATAAACATTTATATTTACGCTTTTTTTAATGTTTAATTTATTTGTATTACAACTGTTATAATTATCTCATTAACATATTATTATTATCTCTTTTCATATTAAACATCTAAAAATGTATTACTATTTGTTTATATATATAAAATAGACATCTTATTATAAAGTGATAAACTGTGACGGCACTATTGTTTCCTTCATTTGCTTTTTGTTTTAATGGCTCATGCTTACATCCAGCCAAAAGTCGGGGCATAGTTCTACCAGGTGACCTCGACCAACAGATCCAGACCATGTTTACACAGAACCAATTGGCCATGAAGAGCTCGAAAACCTGGCGATCCTCCAAGTCCAAACAGTTACCAACGTCAATCCTGGACCAACCTGAGTCAAGATCAACTAACAAAGACTACAAGAGCGTCATTGAGGGTCTTCAGGTATGTGTTTACCTCTAAAGTATCTACCAACGTTAAACAGTTTCAGAATTCTAGATATTTACGAATCTTTTAAACTGACAGTTATCATATTTATATTCAAGTTAGAACTGAAGTTCACTTAAATATTATTATTTAGTCTAATATTCATAATACGTCTAGTGCATAATACGCATAATACGTATATATTTTAAATTCATTTTTTACGAATTCTGTTACCAAATTTGACTATTTTTTAAAGAAAAATACCTTTAAACTGTTTTTCTCTTTTAAGATAATTTTTCCCAAAAATTTAATAAACTGTAACAAGTTAGCATTTTGTAATTATTACAATTGTTTATTCAGCTATTTGCTACACAAGTTGTGTGCTAATTATAATATTGATATACTAAATAGAGTGTGTGCTTTTTATTTATTATAGTTTTCATATAAAATAGTTTTAAATGAATTGTTGTGATTTCCTTAATAAAGATCCAAATTGTTTACACATTTACCTCCTATATTGTAAAATATTTAATATAAGCTTTCACATCTGTGTATAAATTATTATATTTGTATACTGTTTAGTATTGTGTTCCACCGAAATTTCTCGCCAATTTTATTTGTGATAATCTATTTTTTTATTAACAGCATTTTATTTTAGGCTTTAAGGCTGGTAGATAATTTACTGATTTGTAAATGCAAAATTATTAATTTAATTTGAGTAATAATTTCTTAAAATGGTTTATTTAGTTCTAAATGTGTAGTGTGTATAATGTAGTGTAATTATGGTTAAACTACGAAGTTATATTTTTTCTTGGGAATGTAACTAGTAAAGTGTTGGAATATTAATTAATAGTTTGTTATAAGTTTATCGAATCATTTCAATTTTGTAATTTCCAGTTATAAGTTTCATATAAAAGCCAGTATTTGAACAATGATTTTTCTTCCCGGAGAGAAGCTCTATACCTATCGCATATTTCAACTATACTCTAATTTCCATTGCAATTGTGTGTTTTTCATAACTTTAGTAGTAGTTTCCATTATACTCGCCACATTTGAACAGGACATTATTGCCCTCCTGGAAGACCATCTAAAACCGCTGGTCCAGGCCGAGGTCTCTGTACTTGTGGACGTTCTCCATCGTCCTGAACTTCTCTTTCCACCGAACACTGAAGCCAGAAAGAAATGCGAGAGCGGCGGATTCATTTCCAGGTTTGTTAATTTTGTTAGTCTTTGGAAAGTATTTTCTCTCTAGTGTCATCTATATATATATATATATGTATATATACATTGTGGTTTAGTAAAGTTCAGATAGCCTATCTTTCAACAAAATAAATATTTCCTATTTTTGTTAAATAATAGGTTCCTTTCATTTCATTTCGCAAATTACATCGGAGCCATCTCCCATCAATGTGGATTTATCATCGTATAATCAGTCTGACATATATATCATACTTCTATGATGTAATAAATGATGTAATGATCCCAGAGTATTAGAATGCAACAAAGAACAAATTTGAGAGCTTAATATAGGTTTTCCCGATCAAATAGAGACGGCGACAAAACAAATGCGTCGACGTCAGATCAAATAGAGACGGCTGATATTTGAATTTTAAATCGCGTATTTCTTCAGACCAAATGTTGAAAAGGCCATATCAAATGCGTCCAGGTCACATCAAATGCGTCAAGGGAAAATTAAATGCTGACAGAATAATGTCACCTATATAGAGTGTTTACAGATTATAATGTTAACTGAGAGATATATTTATGTATTTTGGCATCTTAAATCAAAGCCGTTTGTATATGTATGTATATAAATACATATAACATTGTAAACAAGTATCTTTATTGCAAACTATATATAGGTGCTATAAAATGGTTGATTTTGCTTGAGCGTAAATTATTTTGCATAATAATAAGATATTAAATATTGCAAAGCTACCTTCATATTTCTGAGTTGTATGGTATGTTACACATTACATAATATTGAAATTTGTTTTAATGCAGCATAATAATAAGAATAAGGAAAATCTTACAATGGCTACAAGAAATAAACACACATTCGGTTGTCTCGAGTTAAATTACTTTATATGACTGTATTCTGTATATCGGTAACTAACTAATAAGGAATTCGCTTATTTTACGGGTTTTTTTCAATTGCACAATTTTGAAAAAGGGCAGTATAAATAAAATCGAGAATAAAAATCTCCGCCGTCTCTATTTCATCTGACGTCGACGCATTTGTTCTGTCGTCCGTCTCTATTTGATCGAGAAAACCAAATAATTATATTAGTCAAATATTTATTCATTAAAAACAATATTCGTTAGCACTATTAGTCATTATTTTAGGCCCTGTCAATTATTTGTCTAGGAATTTTAAGCACATTGTTCTAACTTACCTAACACAATAATCACGCATTCCTCTTCTGACAATTTTCATACGGACAACTAACTTAATCCTACACCTCTCTTCACATTCCTTCACATTTTTTGTAGAAATAATAGATCATAATTTCTGCGCATTCCTCAAGAGTTATTTTTTTTTCTCTTACTCAAAACCTACATTTCTTAATCACGAATTCAACATTTCTCACACAGGCTATCTTATCTCAAACATTATTCTAAAACATCATATTACTACCTACCATTTACATCGTAAGGCATACAATAACATACAGCAAATTACATATGCCTACACGGAATCTCAACAGACACCCATAATCACGTGCTCGTTCGAACAGTGGCACTAGGTAACAGTATACCTATACAAAGTGTAACCCTGTTTCGAGCTTTATTGTATTCAGTTGTCAACTAGAGTTCAAATCCAATGATTTCTGGATTGCATGGTTCAATTTTTCGCATCTGAGATGGTGCATTATCTACGCTTTGTGTTCTAAATTTCTAAGCTAATTAAATACTAATACTTTCACTTTCGAACATGGTAACACCTGTCTATATAACATAGGTTTATTTATAATACTACTTGTAACTTCCTACTAACACTATGCAAACGGTTAGAATACACTTTTAAAAATTCGTGTATTAAACTATGAATGTATGTTGTGAATTTATAAAACGAATATCCTGAAAACATTTATATTACTGAAAATAATTACAACAGGCAACACTGTTATGGATACTGCTATATACTATATATTGAAATGGTCCAGATAATAACCTGAAGATATAAAAATGTAGACGTGAAAGTGAAATTATTCATAGAAATACTTTCAATATATTAATTTGACGTGTATGAAAATACAACTTATGTTTTGTCACCTCATACAAAATATTCGTCTAGTTTAAATATTATAGTTTAACTTTCAAAAATCTGTTTAATTGTTATTATTATTGCATTCCTTCCAAATAACTGTATACTTTTAATATGCTAATAAATTAAAGTCTCAAAATTGTTATTATAGTATTTTTGTTGTATCCTGTCTACAACAAATATCACACATAGTTCTAGTATTTGTAAATAAAACGAAGACCATGTAGTACATATTACATTAATTGCATTTCTTTTTTTACAGTATTATGCTTCCATTATTTATTATGTTGATATAAATTAAAACTTTTTCATTGTAAATATTGAAAGCATTTCATTATATACGGCGAAGTATGTATAATAATATACTACCAGATAATTATTAATTACAGTATGCATATATAAAAAT
Organism: Invenusta paracnida; assembly: GCA_036023295.1. Taxonomy (NCBI): domain Eukaryota; kingdom Metazoa; phylum Platyhelminthes; order Proseriata; family Coelogynoporidae; genus Invenusta; species Invenusta paracnida. The sequence goes on along the minus strand of JAYRBW010125467.1, from coordinate 41,112 downwards.
TTAATAATTACCATACAGTATACAATAATTACTATATTATACATATATAATATATAGTTACTGTAGGTATATCTATTTTTGACACGCCCAACTCTAAGATTTTTCGTTAAATAATATAGTGTACAGTACCTATCACGGAATCAACCACTTTATGTGCATCTGGCTACCATGGGCTTCATTTGTATATTTCATAAGTTTTGTATTTATATTAAAAATATATATTTGCTGCCCTGCAATATACTAATAACAGTTTTACTAGTTATTCTTAATAAAAAGAGAGTTGCAAAATCAGCTTTTATATCGTTATATACGTAAATTAAGATTATAATACCTATATCTTCATATTATAGTTGATGTTTTCTACTTTATATATGTAAACACTATATGTAATATTAGGGCAATCAAAAAACAGATACATAAGTAATGTATTTATTCGGTATATCATTTATACATGTCCAATAATTATTGATTAATTTTAAACCGCATTTGCCCTCGTAAACCATTTACAAGTTTTGGATAATAGAGCATGCCTATTTTACAAATTAAAAACATTTTAGATCTAAATGTCAAGAATAACTTTCAATGTAATCTAAAAATATATTATTTAATAATAATAAATAAATATTCTCAACATTCTTTTCATGAACTATATACCCTTGATTGTGAAATTTATATTAAACTGAAGTGTCAGCATTACATTACATGTGATACTTCCAGGCTTGTTCGTCATACCGTTCGCTTGCTTGAAGATAAAGAGGTTCTTCTCTGCGTCAGAGTTCTTCTGACTCTCAAAGATATGATGACTGTTGATGTTGAACACGGGGAAAAGGTAATCACACAAACCATGATTATTCTCTGATTCGAGCTTGTAATCGCAGACTGAGCTTTTATTGTTTTACTAATGCGCATTATATTTCATGTTTTTTAGATCTTTTTTTTGTAACAAGGCTGTAAAAATTTTTGCTTTTAAGGAATACTTTTATATTGCTTGTAATAATTATGAATAACTTGGATGAAGTAATGTAAATATAGTATTATATTATATTGATCATGTCAACCGAAACATGCCCTGTATAGGGAATACATTTTCAAACTGTTTCGAACCAAACTTAATTGATATAAAATATCTTTTACCAGTAGCCTCTGCTTAAACTATGTTATAGCTCTCAGGATTGTTTTATCGCATCTATGATCTACTGAAATATAGCACGTAGTTTTTACTGATAGTGACATTAATTTTTGCAGTACTAAAATACCAACAGAATACATTATTCTGAATTTGATTTTAATATTTGTATTATTCTAAAACTATGTAATTCAATAATACGCATATTACGACAATCATTTTAATTTTATGTAAATTTAAATTCGGTAATTTTAAAAGGATTATGTAATCGCATCTTAACATTTTTAAATAACTTCGTTTTTATTTTAAACATTTTGTTTACATTAAATGCGAATCAGATTGGTGTGCATTCGCCAATGTACAGTGATATTATCAATGCATTCAATTGAGCACCATTTCTACTATATTTTCGTCCACTTGTAAAAACTTCAAGGTGAACCTGAAAGCGATGTCACGTAAGGAACTGGAAGACCATCGCAGGGTAAACATACTCTCTGAAATTAACTTTAACCGGCAAACTAGAACACAAAGTGCTGCTTTTTCAAAGATTTCCCTTTCTTTTTAGCTCTTTGCTTATTTCCCAATATAACTTAAATTATATTCTTTAATATAGGTAGCTTCTTAAGTGACCCCTATGTTAATGTATGGGTAATATAGCAAATAGTACGTATTGTTTTCAAAATATATTCAAACTTAATAAATTATAAATATCGTGTGATACAATATTACACGCTGTTAATTGTTCATCCATATTATTGTAGTTTTATTATATTTAAATATTTATTTTGTTTTAATGGAATTGTTTAATAAGTTACACAATATAAACTCAAATATTTATGTACATATAGGATACAATTATGTGCGACAGCGATTTTTTAATGCGTATTATAATGATATTTAAGTTTAAAATTTTAGATATATCTATATATAATAATAAATATTCATACAATCATCACTATGTAAGACATTTTTATTTTATATTTAGAAATTTTACACATTAGTATGGTAGATATTAATACATATTTTCACATACACATTCATTAAATCACAAATAATTCTAACAAAGCAAACTATATTTCGAGGCAATTAAAATTGCATTTATTTAAATCTTATGTGAAGACGGTAATTAATATAAATTAAAATTATAAAGGTAATCATATATAGAGATATATGTATATACATATATATATACATATATTTATTACTTACATCAAGTTCCTATTTCAGAGTATGTGTATCACTTAAATGTATATATATATATATATATAGTTTATGTTGTCACTGTATCGAATGGTTTATTGACTGTACATACTCCTATAGATTGATGTTTGGTGTAAATTTAACATTGTTATTGATGTTTTAATTTTTCTTTTTCAAATATTCGTAATTTCAAATTTATTATGTTACACATTTTCTTTATTAATATACTTTAAGTCTTCTATAACTTTTCCAAACCACCAGAATTAAACTAGCATATTCTGATTCTTCTTCTATTTATATAGTCATTCTAGTATATTATGTAGATACATATATTTTCTGGGAAAATTGTTCCAATAAACTGCATGACCATTAAGATGTTGACCATCCTTAGATTCCATATGCAAATTTCGGTAGAATATTTTATTGCTTGCATGATACCTTGCTTTTCAAAGCAGTGTCTTTGGATCATATTAAATTGTACTATATTGTGCCTAATGAAGCGTTTAGTAAAATGCTTTAAATGTTTTGTATACATAATATGATATTTATTGTTAAAATTCTGATTTTTTAACTTTGTATTTAAAATTATAAATTATCAAATTTATTTTATACGAATATTTAAAATATATTCCAAATTTGGAAATGGTGTAATTGTATACACGGTTTTCGGTGTTTTGTGGGTCGTTTTTTATTTGAATTTTGTTTTTGCATGTTGTAACAATACTTAAAGGGATAAAAGTAGTTTATCCTAAGATTTTTAGATTATCCTAACACATCTTTTCTTTGCATACAGGTATAGTATTGTGCTAGAAACACTGTATATTTTAAAGGAGGTTTTCTTAAAAATTAAGGACTAAATGCATAATAAATTATAAAATTGTAATATCATTCAATTCAATTGTTTATGCGATATTATATTATCACGTTTCACAATGTATCTATCTATAGTTTTAGTTATTACAATAGATATAGCTATGTAAGCAAAGACTACTACTTTAAGTATTCCCTTCTCGAAAGCTTTTGACATTTACAAATTACAATATATTAATAGCTGTTTAATTAATATTTATAATGTGAGTTTAATTTAGATAAAACACTTCTATTATTTTCTTGTTAGCAAATAATTTGTAAACATTTGTATATATCTTATTTTGATTAAAGTCGCTGTAAGATTAAGAGATATCATTCAAGTAAAAATAGTTGTAAATAGTAGTAAAAATAGCACGATTGTTTTTTCAAAAAAATTCTTCAATATATATTTTTTAACGGTTTTATGAGTTATATAATTATAATTATTATTATTGTATTAATAATACTAAACAAATTAGTAGTAAATTACTGGATATCAAAAATCTTTTTGTTGCTAATTAGCTAATGCTGTTCCACATTAATGAAATCATCGCCAATGATTATACCATATTATTTTGATGGTTCCTAACTGAGGATCCGACATAGGTAATATTAAGCGGTAAATCTGGAATTTAATTAGAAAAGAATGGTTTGCTTGAAATCCCGGTAATTGTTTTATCTTTAGGTATGATAAATGCTTAACCTCTTGAATCAATATATAAATCAATATACATATTACTAAAAATAATATAACATTATTATAAAAGATTCATTTTGAAAGTTTAGCCTAATCCGAGCATATTTACTTCAGACATTAATGAACTGATAACAATACATTTTTAAATGTAGCGAAATCTTACTTTTTTTAATTTTGCATTGATTGTCGTTTTCTCATTAATCTTCATTAATAATTCATATACTATACATTTAGATGACTATATATATATTTATTGTCTATTTATGTATAGAAAATAGCTATTCTCCTTATTTTTTCGAAACGGACACGTAGGCAGATGAGGCTCAATAGAATACCTGTTTTAGTATCGAGTATTGACTATAATCATATGTCTATAGATCCAAAACTATGAATAAATCAATAATAACAAGAAGCGACTAATAATTCATCAAGTGTGTGTGTGTGTGTATGTAGGGAGAGTCTCTGCGACAGACCCTACTCACGCGCTACTTCAACAAGCGCAAGTTTATCAGGAACAGCGCTTCCTCTTCCGGGGTTAGCGGAGCCGGAGGTTCATCCGGCGGTTATGGCATGGCAGGCAGGACAGGTGCACGAGACCACTGTGAATCCGGCGCAGCCATTGCCCGGTCAGCGCCAGGTCACGTGATGCTGTCGCGCGCGGAGATGACACTGTTCGAAGTGCAAAACTACCTCAATCGGGAGGGGACGACGGATCTAATCGTCGACTTGATCATCAATCCCAGTGCCGAAAGGATCTTTCTTAATGTTATCGAGCTGGCAATTGCTTTACTCGAAGGTGGCAATACCAATGTTCAGGTATGCTAGTCGAATTCTATATAATATTATCATCATATATCTCCTGTTTAGAATGTGTTGTACTGTATAGTATATTTGGTCATGTGGAAGTTGATATTGTTTATTTGTTTAAATTAGTTGAATATTAAGTTGTTATGTTTTTAATTTCTAGTTTATTATTCGCTTTGGTTTGTAATGAAACGCATTGTGACGAGATTATCTGCAGTTGAATGCTTTTAAAAGTGATTTTAAATCATCGTTTGTAAATATTACTTGTTCCATTTTTAGATAATAATCCAAACTTAACTTGAATGAAATAAGGAATGAACTTTATGGTTCAACTAAAGTTACTCGATAAAACATTGCTCTAACTAAAATTTCAAAGATAGTTCATAAGAAATTGTTTAAATCGAATTAAGACAAAAAACCTTATCTAATCTATGTTACTTTTTTCCCTTTCAGCACTCCTTCTTTTCTCGACTGACCGATAAGCGATCGGAAACCTTCTTTCAGGTCTTCTACAACTATATAGACAAGGCGCAGAAGGAGATCAAGAACACAGTATCGGTGTCCACTAGCGATGAAACAGCTCCCAAGAAAGACACTGATGTCAAAGAGGCGGATACTCGGAAGAAAGGTCTGAACTAGTGTAGAAATATTTAGCCAAATAATTTTGAATCTTTTGAATTTTTGTGTAACTAAATGGAATTAAAACTTGACATCTCATTTTTCATTGCAATATTTGTTATTATTTCAATTTGTAGTTATCAATAGTTACGTAGTAGTAAGGTCAGCTTAAGGTATGAGTAGGAAAAAATGTTAACAAACAAGTATCTTTAGATTCTTTGTCTACATGTATATATGAGTACTCTCAGAAAAAGTTTACCAAAATGTGATCACCGGAACATTGTCAAAAGGAACCAAATTCAAAAAGGCCACCAATGCCATATTGGAAAACATAATATTGAATATATCTGCACCCAGATAAGCACATAGTTCAAAGGATGAGCTTTTCAACTAATCCTAGCATAGGAATTGTATACAATGGAATGCATAATATTTAGATCAGACATAACCTTGTTCCCAAACCCCAACATGGTGGCCAATGCCTTCTGGGAAAACGTAATATTTAATATTATACAAGATTTTTAATAAATATTTTTCTTTTCTGAATCTTGTAAGGTGCAGATTAGTCCTCCAAAAAGTTCATAGTTTCTTTATTCTCACGAGAAAGCCTTCGACAATGTCCACAATCAGGGGTACGTCATAAAAAATGATTCTTGCATGAACAGTTACTCTTATTAGAAGTCCCAGTACAGTTGCACCTTAAGATTTCAAGCAAGTGGTGCTGGTTGGCAGTCTATTGGTACTGGAACAAGTTTATTGCTCATGTTTGACCAGGTCTACTCCAAAGCGCTAAAGCCGTGGTCTCCAATGGACCAATGCAATATTTGATAATGTACGTGCCAGCCATGATATTTGGCAGCTGGTGATGTTGGTGGCAGGCTTTAGGAAGAAACTGCTATATTTCCAGATAGATTTTTTAAGCCTCTGGTACCGGAGCTCGTCTAGAGTTAGTGTAGCAGAAGAGAATCTGTACAGTTTCAAAATGCACTTTTCAGTTGCTTCTGCTACTTTCTTCTTGGTAGCATCTTTTGACTGGAAGACATCTTGCTACAAGAAGTTTCTGCAATTTCCCCAGTTGCAATATTATGAAATTGATCATTCCCTTAAAAGGGATCATGAGCTACCAGATACCCTAGAAGTTTAATAGTATAGCTTGTTTATCTTTGCTGTCTAGTTGCTCCCATCTCTTGATGCTGTTCACTATTGTGGTACTTTACTTACTTTTTTGCCTTTACTAGTTGCTTTGTGTTTTTTGTCGTGCTGTATTCGCTGTTAATTTTTTACCTTCAAATCTATAATTTTCACCAATGTTAAATAAAGATATTATTATTATGATTTCGTTGTCTTTTTCATGCTAGGATTAGTTGAAAAAGACACATCATTTGTATTTATAACATATCTGGATTTAGAGATTATTATGTTTTACAATATGGCGTTGGCAGCCATTTTGAATTTGGTTCATTTTATAATGTTCCCGTGCTCACATTTTGATAAACTACTTTTTTTAGTCATATACATCTTGATGAAGAATTAAAAGATACATAGCTTGTTAACAATAAATGTTCATGGTGGACATATTACACAAAATACAGGCTGCCCTTACTATAGTTAACCATAATATAGTATATATTATCCATTCTATACTATAACTTCTAGGGCTGTTTTAGTATGTACGTATCTCCATATCTTATTGTGTATGCTTTTCTTACTTTTTAATAATTAAATCATTTGTCTGTATTATTCTCTCTTATTATGTACATACATACTGTATGAAAAAAAATTAGATCACAGATGACGCAATATGTTTAAATGTCATCATATGTCATCATATGCCATGTTGTGTACTTATGTTTTTCACTCACTAGGTGCCATTGTACAAGCATTATTATATAGATACTTTGCCTTTAAATTAATGACAAGTAAAATGAATATTATTTTAATCAGAAATAAGTGGATAGAAATTGAATAATCTAATAACATCTAATAACATGATTCCCTCTTTATATTATAAACAAGTACGCAATTTATATTATATTTTCAGATTGAATTGTATTATTGGTTTTCTCAACAGATATGTAGAAAATATACAGGGTGCACATTAGAAAACCGGTAAATTTAAAGTCATAATTTTTATTTTTATTCAAGAACTTTATTTTTATTAAAAATTACTACGAAACACCAGAAAGTGGCGGAGAATGTCTATTAGCATGTTACAAAGGCTCAAAGTATCTTTCATTTATATAATCCTTGAAGTAATTTCAATTATGTAATCTAAATTTACCGGTTTTCTACTGGGAATATATTTACTATATATTTGGATTCAAAATGCTATTTCAGAGTAGTAAAAAATAATAACATAATTTAAAAAATTGATTTAGTACACCATCTACAGTACTTTGACAAATGTTTTGTTAACATATGTGCTATAATACACGATGAGCAAATTAATCATTGAATTAATTAAAAACACAATATTATTATTTTTAAATGTTCGCTTCATAACGCAATATATTTCACAATTAACATTGATTGCAGTTTACACTAACGTTAAAGAAATTCAATTTCAGGATTCACCCTGAAATACGTTTATATAATTTAAATTAATTATGTGGATGTATTTTCCTTCTGTTATTTTCACTTTAATAAGTATACTCTATTTACTAGAAATATATATTATTAAGTTATTTAAAAAATATTCAAGATAAGCATGATAAGCATCCGTTATTACAAAAAAGGAATTCAATAATATTCATTTGAGTATTTACTTCATTTATGGACACTCATTCAAACCTCAATAATTATTTACTTATCGACAGGCAAAACCTGGCTCCAGCTACCAGAGGAACTCCGTGGTGAACTGGACGATGCTGCCCTGCAAACTAGTCGAGCTCTTCACCAGGTGCGACGAAGTGTTCGCAACGATGACATCCAAACGCAGCAGCTCGGTACTCAAGAGAAATCCGGCCTTGGCATTGATGAAGGCAGTGCGGGATCCAGCAATGCAGGCGTTGGACCTGGTGGCATCAGCAGTTCCCTCTCCGTAGACTCCGCCGGTACGATTTGTTTCCTTGATGTTAACTTACTCTACCCCTGCCAACCTTTTTGAGCGCATCCCGAAGGGGGATGGAAATATTTTACTATGTTTTTCTTAAATTATTTCCAAAGCTTGGCATATTATATAAAAGGTCCGAGAAAATGTGTTCTTTATATATTCGTATATTATGTTGTTTATAATAGTAAATATGTTTTATTACGCAACAATTATTAGTATGTGTACATTGTTTGTGGTTGGCCTATGTAATTTTCATTAGCTTCTGTGAAGTTTCTGCATCGCTATTAGAAAATATCGTCTTAATGTTTTAGCCATTAAAAATCGTCTAATCACAGTAATCCTTAATAATTATTTTCGAGCGATGAAAGCATTATTTCACAGAATGTTATATCATCTTATCAATTTTGTCTTGTTTTGTCATAAATGTTCTAAATTACTTGTTAAAATGTTGTCGAGCGTTTAAAATAATAATAATTTAATAATTTAACAACCCTCATACAAAGAAGATATAGGGCACTCCCTTTGCAAATTAATATTCTGTTAAGAACTGTCCGATATTATATTTAATAGCATGATTTAATAGAGTATACAAATTGACTGACTTACACTAAAATAACAATTTCATAGTGTGTAATCGAAAAATACAAAAGAATTCTTTAGTATCTTAGTGTAATCCAATCAGCCCACTCTTACTTTGCTTAACAGGTGGGGCTTCTGGTTCTATAACAGCTAGTCGAGAAGTCTCTCGCACTAGCTATTCCATCAACAGCGGTGAAGCAGCTAGGGAAAAAAGTCGTAAATTGTCAGCTTTAATTGCAGGAATGAAACCTGTGCTCCGATTCCTTCAACTTCTCTGTGAGAATCACTATTCAGATCTACAAGTAAGATATTATCTTTGTAACGTTTTTTTAATACTATGTATTTTGCATATGTTTATTTTTTAAGTATATATATACTACTATTTTGTTTTTATAAGTAGTAAGTTAAACAAAATATAATTTTATAAATATTTATAAATTTTAATATATAAATCATACATTAATTTAGTCATTTTATTACTTTATGCTTTACATTGATACTTTAGGTTATACACTTTTTTCGTCATTTTTAGAACTATCTTCGCTCTCAAAACGACAAGACCAACTATAATCTTGTTTGTGAAACGCTTAAATTTCTCGACTGCATTTGCGGTTCAACCACCGGTGGCCTAGGTCTTCTGGGCCTTTATATCAATGAGACTAACGTGACTCTCATCAACCAAACTTTAGAGAGTCTTACAGAATACTGTCAGGGCCCTTGTCATGAAAACCAGAATGCAATAGCCTCGCATGAAAGCAATGGCATCGATATCATTGTAGCCCTCATAGTCAGCGATATCAATCCTCTCGGAAAATCGAGAATGGATCTTGTTCTTGAGTTAAAGGTACCAGCTATACCATCATTTATTGTTAATATCATCTATAAAAAACAAATTATTATAATACACAATTTATTTGTCAAGTTTTTATCATCATTACAAAACTCGAATATTATGTGGCATAAAATATACGTGACTTATGAGAAGTCATATATATGTCAATATACAACACGTTATTAAAAATTTGCAATTTGTTTCAAATTCATGTTTAGAACAAATTAAATCTCGTTAAATCTCATGTTAAATCTCACGTTAAATCTCATGCAATATATAGACTCTTTTTAGTGACATATTTTAGTGATTTTCTGTATTTTTGGAGAAAAAAATTAGATCACTTAAAACGTTTATATTTGATTTCATACTATGCTTGGTGAACTTTTATAACGCGGAATAAATGCGACTAAAGACAGATTTTTACATATACATATTTTTGTACAGTTTTGTACACTTTATGCAATTTGATTACTACTACTAATCCAGTATCATTATAAATATTACTAGTTTTACATACCGTGCTTATTATCAGAGTAATTTTATTATTTATAATTCTCACTTAATATTCCGATTTAAATGATATTTATATATTTATTGAGGCATATACAACTATATTTATGTGTCTATGTATTTATGTGTAAATCTACGCACATGAATTCGTACTCATCTTGTAATTTTTTACTTTAGATAATGTTTTAAGTGGGAGATTTTTATTATAAATAGAAATGTTATTGTAATTTAAATGTATATTCTTGAAAGTAACCTAATTTTACGCAGATATGTGTGCAGGATTTTAATATTTGCCGGAAATGCTACCTACATAATGTCTTGACATTTCCGTCACGTTTAATCCTGTTGCTGAAATGATGTTAACAAAATTTAGATTTAGTTTACTCAAGCAACTGGTTCATTTATCCTCCCACATATAAAAAATATATATATATATATTTCTTTCCTTTTCTTTTTTTCTTGTACAAACGATGGTTTTGGAGATACTTTAAGTACAATATCATTATTTTTAAATTTTTGCTTCATATCGCAATATATTTCACGATTAATATTGATTTCATTTTACACTAATGTTAAAGAAATTCAAAATTTTTAGCTAAAAAAATTTGCAATTGTATAGATCATGCCCTATAGTGTTAATATATACTAATAGTTAGTATACTTAAATATACTGGTAATCCATGCAAAAATGTTTAATCTAGGTCGGCTATATTAAATTAAAGGACAGCTGCATTTAATTATCATTATGAAATCAAGTGCTGTGTTACAAAGAAATACTTGTATATTAGTGTTTGTTTTTAATGCTTATTTATATATCGACTGGTCCAAATAATGAAAATAATTAATCGCTTTCACCTCAGAACAACGCATCAAAACTTCTTTTGGCCATCATGGAAAGTCGGCACGATTCTGAAAATGCCGAGAGGATTTTGTTGGGCATGAATGTACATCGTCAGCTGGTAAGCGCATTTTGTCTTTTACATTTTTAACTTTGCTTTGAATTTTGCTTTGTATTATTTATTATGACTTGCTTGCATCGCGTCTTCATCATATATTTTATCTAGTAGTATTGCTTGCATTTATTTTATGATTAAAAAAAGTCCCAAATATTTAAAAACTGCTACATTAATGTTTAGTTATTATTAATTTTATTAATTAATAATTAAATATATTATTGAACATTACACTATTAGTTTCATTAGTTGTTGTTTTATAGCATAACTTATATACAGTTATTAGTATATTATTTTGATTTAATTTTGAATTTAAAATTATATATTATCAATAAAAAATGCTGCAAAGTTCATACAGCACAGTATTTATATTTAAAGTTTACCACTTTGAATCAATGATTAATTTAATTTAACCTTAAATTTATAACGAAAACGATGAAGTTTTAAATCAAATATTTTTACAAAAATTTTTCAAATTATACAGTCATAATTATTACTAGTGACATGACTGGAGTTTATGCAATTACATGTCAGCTTTTTCATTTTAGTGTGGGCAATAAAAATAGATTACCTTGTTTTTTTAATTACGGTACTTTTACACATTCTGCTTTTCACAAATACATAATATGCATATAAACGAATATATACGAATAAACATCTTGTGTGTATATAATGTATGACTATTTTTTTTTTAATTATATCTATTTACAAATAGCATATTTTACGCGTTATTTTATCTGTAGTGCATAAGACTTTAGTAGACTTGCTTGATTACTATAACCACTCCATCATCACAATTATTTTCCATTAAATAACTCAGTTTATCATCAATACATGATATACACACGCATTATATATAGGTGGCCACATTTTCCGCAATTTACAAAAACGCAGTTGAAGATGGCGACATTAAACTTGATACTGATGCTGAGGTTACTTCGATGTAACTTGTCGTTGTCCTATTGCATTAATCTTCTTCGTGTGTCTCCTTTTTCCTTTAATTTCCCGTCCCAGTCAACTAACATTTACATTTTGATCTAATATTTCTATATTGTTTTACTTTACCTGTTATGTATTTTTATTGTTGACTCATCTTGAATTTGAGATACTTTTTCCTTTTCTATTTATATTCTCTATTTGAATGGAATTACTTCTCTAGTCTTCTAATCCCAGCTGTATCTGTGCGTTCTATCGTTTCTTCCAATTTAACATATGCATGAAACATCTCGATTTTAAATTTACCTTTCTAAAAGTATTTTAATTGTAAATATGTTGAATACTCTATAAACCCTTTGCAATTAATGTACATTACAGGCAGCTTCAATTTTTAGATAGAAACAAACACGTTTTTAATTCTTCAAAAACGCACAATTTTTAGTTTGAAAAACATTACATGATTATTAGTTTATGGTAATATTATGTGCCAAAATTTGTATTATTAATATGATATTTATTTATGCTAAAAATTATGGAACTCAATTAAGCTGTATGGGTCCATTTTACGTTAATTAAACACTAGTTTTAAAAATGATAACAAATCATAAATAATCGATAATTACCTGGCTAATACTATTCTTATACTTATGACCTCGTGTATATCTGGGAGTAATAATCTAAACCCATGTTCATAAATTCCATAAATTATATTACATTAAATGGAATAAGGCATATCTCAGCCGTATTTATTATTTGTATCATTATTGTAACCGTACTTTTGTGTATTTTCAGTAATTTGTGTTATTATCCTTTCTCTGCATGTTTTGTGTACTTTGCTTTGTACCCCCTCGGGTATGTTTGAATATTAATTACCTGAATTCCATTGCATTAAACCTTGTTTACATATTTACCTAATGACAAAATCTTCTTAAGTGAATTAAATGGAACGAAAGAATTATTTTTTGAAATAATAATCACATGCATGATCCTATATTTCTAATGAGGTACAGACCATTTAGAGTAATTCAAATTTTCTATAAAAAAATTGTTTCTGTCTGATTATCTTAATTAAATATGAAATTATTTAAGATGTATTCAAACAAAATTGTTTTTTAATAAATAATCAAGAATTTCGTATATATTTCGTTTAACCACAAAATATTCAACAACAAAAATCTTAAAAGAATTATGTAGTAAAGTATTCTTGAGAATTTTACTAAACAATATTAAATTGTGCTTTATCAGTATAGTAATATTTTACAGTTCAAATTTCGCTTTTAACATATTTAACACATTGTATTTTAACAAAAAGCATTTTAATACAAACTATTTATTATATTTATCTAAACTAAAAAAGTACATACACATTTAGATAAATAAGCACTTATGTAACTAATATTTGCTATGTTAAAATTATTTAATTCAAATTTATTACATCAAAAAATTAACATACTGGAAATAAGTATTGTAGCCATATATGTAATATTGAAATATGTATTTAATTTAAGTGTCGAAATTTGTGATGTTTGCAACTGTGACTATAGTTATCCGTTAATAATATTTATAATATAAATAACAACTGTAATATATATAATAACAGCTAGCTAGATATCTATATAAATATATATATATATATACTATAATATAATATAATATAAATAAGCAATGAATATAGATAACTTATAATGAAGTACTAATGAAATGATACCTTATATTTTTTTGTTTAATTTCAAAAGTAAAAAAGTTCAGTATTGGTTTTCTTTTTGTAACATCTAATTATGATATTGATTTTTCCGAAAGCATACACATATATACGTTTTTATTAGTAACACACTACTTAACATGTTATTAACTAAAACTAAAAGTATTTTTAACAATTATATTATTTCTACAAACTGCTGAACAAAATTATATATATAATCTATATATTTATCTTTATATCATCTATAATACATGAATTTTACGTGTAGTACACTCAATTTTATCAGACATTTATCAGAATTTTATTAAATTTTATCAGATACATTTAATGTACGTATATTTCATATATTTAACTATAAACTTAATGTTTAATATTAATATTTATTTAACTGGAGTCACAAATCGAATAATTTAAAGAAAAAATATTATTTTAAAAACTACTTTTGAATGCAAAATTAACAATAATTTGACATTCCAATAGAATATTTTGTTCTACTATTTTGTATTTTTATTCTTAATACGTATTCAGTATAATATAAAATTGCGAGTTAACCGTGCTTTATATATTTATTAAATGATTCCATTCTAATAAAATAATTATTATGAAAATAGTTTTATATTGAAGCGAGGCTTTTAATATATTCGTTTGACAAAAAGAGCAAACATGAAACTCTTATGAAGTTGTCACCCATAGCCATAGAAAAATGCCCTTTTCACTGTTCTTGGTAAAATATTTAAAGTTTCGTAATAAAGCTGTAAATACAAGTATTATTCTTTTAATTTTACTGGGTATCTTTTACTATAAAGGTAAATATTTTACTGTAAATATCTACAGTCTGATTACTAAATATCCAAATAGATCGTGGATACATTCAAATAGATTAAAATAAGAGATCAATAAATAAATAAATAGTAATGTTATATAGCCACTAAATTTGCAAGAATAATAATGATCATAGTCAATAAATCATCACTGAATTGAGCATTTATAATCGTTCCACAGGTAAACGTCGCCAAGCAGGCCTATTATGAGGAGTCTCTGGAAGGCACGGATGGGGAGGTTGTCCATGACAACGACAATGATGACTTAGAAGGAGCCTCTCCGAAAGATGTCGGGCACAATATCTACATTCTGGCCCATCAGGTGAGTTAAGCATTGTGAGTTGATCTCTTTAAATTACGAATTTTATTACCTAAACATTTTTTTTAAATTAAACTATTATTGCTACGCGTGTAATTATTTAATTAATTTTAGGCCAGATTTATGCAAACATTTTTTATGTTAGTTTTTGCATGTCCATTTTTAAGTCATTGTAATCGATTCTCAAAAGATGAACCAGGAAAAATGTTTAGAATTATTTTAACATTCAAAATAGTTTTCTAACATTTTTTTAAAACTAACGTCTATGACGTAAAGTATAGTATGTACTTTTCAAAGTTCAAGTCAAATGCATTATCTTTAATTTCACATTGAAAACCATACATATATTATTTTTTTAAATAACAGCTATAATGTACTGCCTATATTATAAGGATATTTGAATTGTTTAAAAATTGAACATTTTAAAGATAATACAGTACACACTAATTAAAACTGATTCAAACTAATGAGTCCAGCAGTGTTTCCGTTATTTGGTTTAAACCATGACACGTATATGTGCATGTCATGAAATTTTCTGAAACAAAACATAGTCGCTCTTTTAATTTAAATAGTCAAATATATATATATGCTATATATTCTTTATATATATATATATATTGCGTGTAGATATGTCTGCAAATTTTGTCATACTTCTTCTTTTTATCCTGCAAAGTGGAGGTATAAAGATTAACCGTAAAGGTCTATTTATCTAGACGTCGTAAAATAGCACTTATTAAATATATTTGCGCTGCCAAATAAAACAGACAAGTGCAAACGCTAACGGATGGAGTTTTATTAAAAAATGGAAGTCTGTGTAATAATAATATTAC
Source organism: Invenusta paracnida (assembly GCA_036023295.1). Classification (NCBI taxonomy): domain Eukaryota; kingdom Metazoa; phylum Platyhelminthes; order Proseriata; family Coelogynoporidae; genus Invenusta; species Invenusta paracnida. The sequence goes on along the minus strand of JAYRBW010125467.1, from coordinate 25,284 downwards.
GAGGCGAAAGGCACACTTATCGAATTTGTTTTGATTTGTTTGTTTGTGTGTGTGTGTGTATGTATAATATGCTTAAGTACTTTCTTGTTTCCCATCTAACCGTCGTTACTATTTGATTAAAAAAGTCAGATAACTATGTAGATATAAATTTACATGACATGACATTTTTCCATCCCATTAGCCGCTTTTCTGCACACCGAATTTCCATAAAAGTTGTGTTTTTTCTCTTTTCTTTATGAGTTTTTATTTTCAGAAATGGAATGAAATCTTGCCTACCACATAGTAATCTTCCCCTGGATGATGCATTATTCACAGTATATTACTTTTCGATAAAGGACACAGCCTGTCTACTGCTATATGTGTGGAATCATCGAGGTGGTAGAAGTTTGTGCGCTAGTAATCTTTACTGATAGGGTGTGATTGTTTTATAATGGGAAGGCGCGATGAATTTGCTTCGAGGAAGAACACCATGGCTCGTTGTATGTGTATATATATAGTTCTCTTTCAGTTCCTCACACATGTACGGGCTTTCTGAGGACACAGAATAGAACAGATCGGATCAAAATTAAGTTAATATTGATTTTAAGGGTGTGCGTTATTTTCTTTCAAGCAGCGTGCCAATGAACCAGTCAGCTGAGCATGTGACCACAAACTCATGAAATTGGCTACTAACTTTATGAACCATATACTATATTTATTATTTATGCCGATGGCTGCGCACTTATTTATATCGCAGCAAGGAATAAATGTGTCCTTTCGGCCAAGGTTACTTCCGCTGTGAAGATAATCATGGCAGTATATATTTTGTTGTCTTTCTATTATTATTGCAAAAACATTTTGCGTAATTCTAAGTTATATTAGTATATTTGGCTTTGAAAAGAAAACATATGACCGCATATATTTTTGCGCAATAATTAATCATGTTTTAATCAAATTTGATTGTCCACACTCCACAAGTCATGATTTAGATCTATTGTTTGTCTTATGAACAAATTTGTCTTTTTAATAATATGACACAAACGCTCACAGACTTCAATTCTATAGTTTTATATACGTTTTATTTTAGAGACAAATCCAATGCTATTTTAATTTCTATTACTTAAAATTAAGTTACTAAATAGCATTATTTATAATATCACCAAACGCTTTTAAAAGAAATTCACGGAGGACTCAGATTCTGTAGAATTAAAAAAGATTATAAACATTATTATTTTATTTTGTTTACTTCATTAGCTTGGGGCGATGTAATTTGTTATGTTATTTTAAAAAGGGTTTATTTAATTTAATTTTGATTTATAAAAACATTCTAAAATAATTTGAATTTATCAGAAAAAACAGTTGTAAGTCATTATTAATTTCATAGTTTTTCCACCTTCTTAACAATTTTATACATTTTTTTTAGAAAAGTATATCTAATATAGTTTTCATCTCTCTATCTATCTTAATTGTCTAATTTAAATTACATTTTCTTCAATGGTATGGTAACGGTAAATATTATTATTTCATTTGTCTTCAAACTATTTGGTAAACTGAAAAGGTATTATATGTTTGTTATAGTTACATTGATTGTTATTGATATAAATGTATGTTTTAAATTTGTTTTATTAAAATTGTTTTTATTTTTACGTAATCCGTTTTATTTTCAATGTTAGACACATATTATGTTATCTTTTTAATCTAAATAGGATACCGTTATGCCTTTATGCATGTTTAAGTAAAATATCTAACAGATAACAATAAATTTAAAAGATAAATAACTTAGAAAAAATCACATAACTTCACATCAAATGTATACGATTTTTAAATGTAATTGTTAATTCGTAAAAATATTATTTACTTGAAAATATTGTAAAAATAAAAGTACTTTCAGTTTCAAATTGTAATAACAAATTGCTTAATTTTTAGTAAATTATGTCGTTTAAATTGTTAAGTGTTTTCATATGTTTTCAAGTGTTTCTTTTATTCTTCGAAGCATTATATTATTGCATATATATATATATATTATGTTTAGAAAAATATACGATGAATAGTTAATGACAGCATGAATAAATTTTAAACATTGACACAGGAAATATACCGAGTAACATATTTCACATAAATGTAGAATAAAGTACAATTTTGAATATGTTATTGTATATTATTGCACTTATTTATGAAGCCATATTTTTATATCCAAGAATTACAATTGATTGCAGTAAACTTCTAAGAGTTATGTAATGCTACTTTTCAGTTGGCCCGCCATAACAAAGAACTCTCAGAATTACTCAAACCCGGTCAAACAGATTCCTACACTGATCAGGCCCTTGATTACTATGCCAAACACACGGCCTCTATTGAGGTAGGTATTCAAAATCAGTTGGTCAGTAGGAATTTCAATCCTTAATTAATAGTATTGCCAAGATTAATGTTCAAACTTTTAATTAAATGTAAATTTAGAAATTTGTAATTTTCGATAACTAAATTTATCCAGTTTTAAATTATTTTATACATGAGGTTGTTTGATGGGTTTAGTTTATATGGAAATTGCTTGTGGGTTATTAATTACTTTGGGCCATTTAGAGCTCATAAAACGTAATTTAATTATTTTCGTCGGTGTCCATGTGATTATAAATAGCGACTAAGCAAGCTATAAAATCTATCTCACGACTACTGTGTGAAAAAAGTCCGCCAAGAAATATCGCTCTATTTTAATATGTTCTTAAAACATTCAGTATTTACATATTTAAATTCTAAAATATGCATTTTTGTAGTTGTTGTCATCTTCGATTGTCAATCACGCAAACTTTTTTACAAAACATAATATGCTATTAAATATACGGGTATATTTACCTACTATAATACAACAATCTAAATATATTTTAGTAGTAAATTAGTAGTTACATAGCTCAATGCTGCAATGCAAATCAGTTTGTTAAAACCATAGAGTAATTATACATTAATTAATGTATAATCATTACTCTATGGTTAAAACCATCCAGGGTTCGAACTTGCTACCTTCGGGTTTGATGCAGGGGGAAGCAGTCGTACAGTTTTAATGAGATATTATCTAAGTGGATTGGATTCCTGTCGTCAAATGAATAAATAAATAAATAAATAAATACAGAAGGTGATTTTAACCACCTGTATATAATAGGTTTAATATTGCTAAGTAATGATTTGTTTTTATGTTAAGAATAATATTCAAATAATACTTACATTTTTTCTTCATTATTACTTAAAATTAAAAATAAATCTCTGCTACCTAGTATATTATTGTTAAATATTTATATACAAGTGAGATATATTTTTCTAAAAAAAATATGTCTTGATTAATATTGTCACAGGAAATTTATGTTTCAAAACAATGAGCTACAGTTTAGATGATTTTATAACCAAATGATAGTTAATATACCCAAAGCAAAATGTATTTTTATTCAGTGACAATTTGTCTCGAAATTATTTTCATTTTTCTTAGCTACAACCTTATTGTTTTCTGTCTACCTCTTTCTACACTAAACCTGATAAATATGTATCTACTACTAGTGGCAACAAGTTTAGTGCTGTTCCACTTCCTGTGCTAGTTTATAGGTCATTTTACTTCTTTCATCACTTCCTCTTTCGCACTATACTTTACATGTGCCCTGTGATCGGGGAGCAATTTGTCTTAATTTTAACTCAATAATTCCGCCTCAGAAAATTGCAAGCGAATTGAGCAAATTATATTTACTAAAGAAATATATTATCTATTTTGTTAGACACTGCTTGTTTAATAAATTCATTCTTACGAGATGTAGAATTTTACCATTCAGTTTAGGACGTTTTGAGAATCCTTTAATACAAATTTATTTTACTGTAAAAACAAAGTTTCAGGTGATTTTCATTACACCTTATTATATACAAATTGTAATAATAAAGACTTTATGGATAAAAAGTTCACGACTTCGTGGTAATTGACTGTTATCATTATCCAGCAGGGAACATTATGATGGAATAGTGAGACACAGAAAGAGGATATAGTGCACCAGGAATCAGTGAGATAGACAGACGCACACAACTATGAAAGAATAATGTAGGACGTAGAACATATTACCCGCTCAGAATCAAGGAACATGCACAGACAGGATTACAATAAGCGAGAGTGATAGTACAGTCATGTTTTGATGGAATCACCTGGCATAAATTTAGATTTTTATCAATAATGCTGCACAATCGATTTTATTAATGATTTTTAATAAATTATTTTTTGAAAATGTATTTGCCATACATTTATTTATTGTGGCGTTTTGTACTCAGTTGACCTCAGTTAACTTTTTTTAACTGCTAATTACAACATTGCTTTATAATTTAACACGAATACTTATAAATGTTTTTAGAAATTAATGTATTCGTTTATTTTTTATATATTACAAATTTAATATCAAAATCTTTTCTATGACTCACTGAAACGCAGAAAATCAAATTCACCCTTTTATTACAAAACTGTTTTCTGTACATATTCCGTACTCTCAATAATATTTACTTATATAATGATATAATTATCTTACCTACTTATCTAATACAAAAAACTGACCAAATCACAACTGTAACAACATTATTAAGATTTAAAAATTAAGAATATTACAGCTCAAATTAGATTGACACAGTGTTAAAAATATACCTTTAGCATTGCATTACTAAAAAGGACTTTGTCAGGCAATAAGTTGTCTATAAAGCGTTTCCGTTATATTCGAATTTACTTTTAAAATGTCTATTCTTTCTAAAAACAGAACTTTTAAACTTATTTATTTAATATGTAGATATCAAAATTACACTACTTTGAGCAATAATCTAGGTATGAAAAAAATAATATATATATATTATGTACTCTGTGTATAATTTTCTGGTCGAAACATTAATAACTGATGAAGCTCATTTTCAAATAAACATATTTTTAAAGGCTACTTTTAAATATTGTTGGTATCAGCAGTTATTTTAAAAAGTGTGCCACTTAAACTATTAATAAAAAATATGAATATATTTTTAATAATACACTTAGTTAATTAGACATATTTTCATACTTATAATATGTATGTCAACATCCAGGGTCCACACAATCCTCACACAAACCTCGCACAAACTTCAGACATACTACTCGTCAAAATCTATATAATTAAATATCTAAAGTACATAGACAGGCATAAAAATCTGAACCTCTTGTGATCCAGAATAGATTAAATTATGATATATGCTGAGACAACATAATATTTATTTTTATGCAGTATAATAAGTATACGTCCGAAATATAAAGGTCTCGGTTTATGTATGATGTACTTTAGCTATCGTCACAGCTGACATGACAAAACTGAAACGACAAACTGGCATAAAATCACAGTCCACAATCATTAATCACCGCTTCTTTTACCTTTGTGGACTTAAATGGCTATTTCAAACTGCGAATCTCGTTTATTCTGAACCTATACCAGATCGCTATCAATTCGAAACTGATTTTCAAAGGCTACCATAGCACGCTCATCTAGGCATTCCACTAGTTGTGGGCATTGCTTTGGATGTGTTGCGCCCCGTATTGGTACTTTAATTTTGATTAATCTATTTATTTTCAAATGTGATGTGTTATGTTATAAAAGCATTATTTTTGTTACATATTTCATGTAGTAAATTTCTTCGTTTTATTAATTACTATTAGCATTGCTTAAAAATATAGAAGATATTAATATATGCATAGTTTGTTTTATTTAATTCAATGAACAATCATAAACATGAAAATATGTTTCGAAATTCCTGTGGAACGATACAAGGATGTAGTTTTTAAATATCTATGCACTATTAAAAGCACAATATTTATTTCAATTTAGTAATTCTGGTTTACATATTTAATTATTGTATTATACATATAAACATGTACATTTTGTAAACTGGCAAAATAATGAAATTCCCATTTGCACCATTATAATCTATACACATTAGGTGTAATATAAAAGATAATGTAATTAGAGAAGAAACATTGTCTGTAACATTTTGTAGTTGATGAAAATTCTTCGAAAATCCATATTATCACTAATCCAAATAATATTTATTTTTTATTTGAACTGACAAAATATGTTTCATCGAAATCTTAGTCTATATACTAAATCGTTTAACTATAATTTTTGACTAATTAATCCTTTCTTTATTTATACATTACGGCAAGCAACTGTGCTAGTCGTGTGATTAGCAGGTCTAGGATTGTTCGGTTTGGTGTCATACGAATGACATGTCTGTTATGTTATGTTTGATTTGTACCATATAACTTTCCAACCCTCTGTTGCCCTTATGTGATTGTTATAAAATTTCAAAAATTCTTTCTTTTTTACATCAATATAATTCACTTTTTTTATTTAAGAGAATTTGCAGTGCCAAATACGTCTACATTTAGAACATTAAAATTTAAAATATTACAATATACGACTTATATTTGTACACAATATATTTTAGAATTTAAATGCATATGTCACCTGCTGCTTGCTCAGTTGAATATTAGATTTATTTTTTAGAATTTGACAAAAATAGTATCTTTATTTATAAATATTGACTTCTACTGTATTTTATATGCACAAAATTGTACATTATTTTGGAAGTAGTATTTTTGCCACCAAGATATTGTGACAATTATTTTTTTTCAGTAGACAAAGCACCTTACAATAAAAAGCATTACGTCTTAAATACGTCATAAGAGCGAAATTAATCTGTCGATGACCTGTGTAAATGAAAACCTGTATTTTTAGATAAAAGGTTCTTTTTTAGTTACCTATATAGGTGGTATTTATCCAATTTATGTTTTTAAGTAATGTTTATCGCTTTATCAATAATTATGTTTTTGTTTTATAATTCAAAGCATTTAAAGTTTAAAGAAAACAATTTTTAATCAATTTTTACTATATTTGCTTATTATTTATATCTAACAATGTAGTTTATTATATAAAGGCAACTGTCTTGCAAGACTGTAAAATTGGTATGTATGCAAATTAAAAAAATAATATATAATTAAATTGTAAGAACATTTTTATCATATTGCTTTAACTTAGATTTATTTACATTTAGTCATAATTTTTTGCTAATTTATTATTATTAAATTAGTTTAAAACTTTGTTTAATTTATTGACTAACTCAAGAATTTAAGAGACGGTTTATACTTATATGTTTGAATTTAATGCAATAATTTAGGTATACACTGACATAAAAAAAGTGCACACATCTTGTTTTGATAAATTGCGCGATACACATATAGAAGGGACGCCCATAAGAAATATGTATATACTATTATATGAAGTACATAATATAGTACATATATATAGTATATATTTCATATAGGTGTCTCTGTATATATATATATATAATACAAAAAAGTTTACAGTCACGTAATGTGTTTATAGCTTAGGTATTTTACCTGGCTTAGGCAATTTCCGATTTACTCGATTCTATACCATCTCAACTGTGCTTATAGTGTATCATGTATTATCTTATATATCGTACGATAGCCGTTTGGTAAAATAATTTCTCGGTTATTACATGTCCTTCTCTCCAGAACACAATATCACCGTTCGCAAAAAAGGACGATAATAAATAAATTGTTATTCGGATAGAAAAGCAACAAGTAGTTAACAAGTAACAGGCAACGAGTTATCGTCGTCTGGCTCTCTCTCTCTGTCGCTCTTGTTTGTGCTGTCGTCTGACCTTCCGTCATCGTCTTTCGTCCTCCCGAATAACATTCGTTTCAGCTTTCTAACTCGTTTCTTCAGCTACGTTTGCACGAACGAATTACAGAAATCGAGACTATAGCTATGTGTGTGGCGGTAATATACAGGTTAATACATATTTCTAATGTTAGTAATACGTGGATGACGCCTACTTTAACGACAGTATAGGTAGCCAGCCTCCAGTGGTATATTTAGCAGAAATAAGAAAAGTAGATAAACTAGTTCAATGCCTGCGCTAATAAAGTCCCAGACCTCAGTTCTGATTATAATGTAATGGAAGAACACACTGCTTGTGAATTTTCACAAAATGCCCGATCGCCCCATCTCAATTTTTCTATATTTAGATCCACAGAGACTAAAGTCGGGTCAAAAGTCTAATCTTAATCTTAATTTGAACTGATTCGGTTATTTTATTCGTTGGCCGGCAACGTATCTCAAATTGGTGCATTAATATTAAATTAGATAAGTTTAAAAGTTCGGTATGTACTTGTAATATATACCATGTACTTATATGTGTATATGTTCTACACAAGTATTAATTAATTAAAATAATACACACATCTGAATCTAGAAATATAAGGTTTCGCTTTAGTTTAACCATACATTTTTAGTCTTTCAATTATTTTATCTGATCAAAGAAAATCGAAATTGCAATTATTGTATACATAACATAGGTACATAAACCTAATGCCTTACTTATTTTTGACAATAACTTTTCACAGAAGAAATTTGAATAAATATATTATACGTATTCGACATACAATATGTTTTCATATCCAAATAGATTTTTTTATGCTGTTATTATATGATGTCTAGACAGACAAAGTTTAGTTTCATATTTCGTTTAAGGTGTAAATTATTGTCAATTTATATACCATTTTCTTTTAATTACAAGATTAACGCCAAGGATTGTGTGTAACTATAGGATACAATTTCAACATTTAAATAAATGTAGATTATTATTTAACATAAAATTGTTTAATTATTATATGTGTATACATAATATTATTCGCTTTTAGATATTTCTATAAACTGTAAATATGTTTAATTTCTTTAAATAAATGGTATTTCAACTAAAAACGTGTAATAACATAATATGTCTTTTAAATGCATGCTATCTATATTTGATTAGCGAATCCAATTCTAAACGTTTCGGATGAAGCTTTGTGTATATATTCACAACCTTATCAAGATCTATGCTCTTTTCATATACTATGTTAAGAAAGACAATATTTGGATTGCTGAAAGGCTATACTAAAAATAAATAATAATACTGAAATTAATGCAATTTATTGATATTATGAGAAAGCAAAATATATGCATGATCCATCAATTATACTGGAAATAGATACTTAAGTGATAGCTTGATAGCTCAGCCGTTAGAGTATAATAGAGGACCACCTGAGATTTAGGGTTCGAATCCTAGTACAGCTATCATTTAATTAAATTTATGGCGACATAAAATGTGTTTACTTTTTTGTTTTTACTACTAACAAATTCTAACTAAATGTTGATTTTAATAAAAAGTGTATTTAATGATTTAAATATAGATATAGATATAATTTATTAAGGTTTTATTATGTAGGTATATATTACATTTTTATTATTTACAACTCTATTAAATCTTGTATTTTTATCCTTATTAAAAATCCATCTATATTTATAAATAAACATTGCTTTATATATTTTTACAATATATGTGTTTTGAATTTTTTATTTTTTATCGGATATATTTTGTAAAGTATCTAAAATATCGCTTCTTTATTTAAATTAAAGTATATGTTTTATTAAACAGAATATATTTCTTATTATGCTTTATATACACTTTCTAAAACGATAGTATGCGTACACCATCAGTTTTAATTAGCATTTGTTTGTATTAATCAGTCTGATATTTTGCTCTTCACTTCAGGATGGTACTCAAGTAGCTGAACCTATGTCTCCTTTCTTACTATATAAATTCAGTAATTACTTGATTTAATCTAAATCTAGGCACACATTTTGCAACTCGTATTTATTAGCCACATTTATATGAAGCAATTTTTACCTCTAAATGATGTTTAAAGTGTAACAGGGTATAAATTTGTTTTAAGTATAACAAAAAATCGTCATTTTTATCATTTTGTAAAATTTTACTTAAAGAGATTTATAATTTTAAAGTCAACATAATATATTCGTATCCATTAATTCATTATAGATCTCTTTTTGATTAAAATTATAAAGCTTATATCTTTGAGATTTTAGTTATCAACCTTATTAAACAGAATAACTTATTATCCTGTTTATTTACACATATAACTGTTACTTGTTTTACGTATATTATGCTCCTAGCAACTGAATACAAGAAAACATATATGTATCTATAAGCATGTATATATAGTGTATACGTTATACTTTTATAGATTTGTTATTAATATACTGAGTACTGTATTTAAATACATTGGTACGAATCATTTTATTTGTTTTAATGGTTTAATAATAATAATAATTTAATTCAAAATGAAGAAGAAACTTACTAAAAGCTGTTTATTGGGAGATAAACTATTTTGTGCTATCCGCGACATTTTACTACTGTTTGACAATGCACTAAAAACTACCAGAATAAAGTATCTCCGATATATTTTCTATTGGTACTGACTAATTGCACATTTCTGTCTGTATCCACGCAAAAAAGCATAATAAAATATGCTGTGTGTGTATTTTCTTATTAAATTAATGCTTATAACCTCATGAATAGTATATTAATACACTTCTCTCTTTATTTCATGTATGACTTATTACTAAAACTGTTGGATACGCAGAATAATGATGTCAGAAGTCAAATTACAATAAACAAATAATCGTACAAGTTATTGCTGCTACTGTTAAAGTGACCAACTTATTATTTATATTATTAAAAACAGTAATTCATTATTACAATAAAAGTGTCGCGCTACTATATAGCATTAACACTTGATTTAGTGATAGTTACGCTCGTTTATTTACGGACGTAACTAATAAGATTCTGCTCATAAATAATGTATATAAAATATATATTAATACTTGTCAGTAAAATTACTTACAGTATTTTTAAGAATACAATACCATTACTTGCAATACATACGAAATATACTTTCACCTTTCACAATATTTCATAACGATTTATAGATAATGTATGTATACAAATTTTTTAATGATATAATCTATTTTATGTGTATGGTAACTTCTTTAAAGTCTCCATAATTAATCGACAATTCAGCATCCGAGGATTGGACATATTTTTTTACAAATTATCTTACTTCAGTAAAAACAACATTTATGAGCCAAAACCAACTTAAAATGTCTATTGTAGGGAAAGGGAAGGGAGGTGACAAAAATTGGTGATCGTTTCTGGAATAAAAACAATCTTTGATGAAAGTGAACAGCTATCTTCAATTTAAAACTTCTATAAAATATAATGTATGACAAGGTAACAGAAAAGTACACTTCGATTCCTAAAAGAGATTTGCAAACAACATTCTTACATAAAAAAGTGCAGCTATAAGATTTATTTTTTCATCAGGGAGCTTGAATGCCAAAATAAAAGAATCTACATTTAATATTCTTGTAAAGTGTTATGAGAAGCTCAGACCCATTATACGAGTATATAGCATATAACAGTTACAGGGAATGTGCCAAATTACCATATATTATTAATCAAATTTAAAACCGAAGTGCTGAAAAGTAAGAATGCAAAAACCTGCACACTCTGCTGAATCAGTAAATAACTTACGTCAGGTTGATCGGAAATTTCTTTTATAGACCTCCAAATTATATTATTTTTTGTGATTAACTAATGTAAACATTTATTTGAAGATGATATTTCTAGAAGCCTACTTTTTTCTTTGAGGTGTCTAATAGTAATTAACTAGTCTATATAATTATTGTACGTAAATAAATTGTACGCATGTGCTCTTTTTATTTATTTTTTAACATGCGGTTTTGCTTGATTTAACCAATTTGACGCATATACATCTACCAAACTTCCCTTCTCCCTTCCACTTACGGTTAAGATATTACATATTTAGATTATTTTTATAGATTACTTAACTATGCTAGTTTGCATGGCGTACGATAAGTACGCCTTTCAACAAAGTTCAAATTTTTTGTATCAAAGTATATTTGCTCAAAACATTATAAATATCCTAGCAGTAACATCTCGAAATTAGTTGAGTAAATGTTTTTTGTTAGCTAACCAGATAAAACTAGTCAGAAATGATCAGTTTTAAAATAACAGGAACGAGTTTTCCATGTCCCGAATACGCAAAACGTATATAATATATTACAGCTTTTTGAATACTATACGTGTTTTGACGATCTGGACATTTATAAGATACAATATAACACGTAAACCATATCCTACCCGGGGAGGTAAGAAGGCCCCCCCCCTTCTTTTGCTTTTAGTGGCATTTTTTAAATATAAGACGCAACGACATGAAGTTCACGGACTTTTCCATCATAAAATTCTTCAGCTTTTAAGACCATTTTTTTATTTCTTTAAGAGATTGTTTTTTATGTATATATATTTTTGAAATACAAAAATTGAGAATAAGATTTTTTTATATATATTTAAAATAGTATTGATTTATAAATTTATAACTTAGAGATATCAATTGCAATATACACTAGATAAAATTAACATAAATGATTGTTTTTTATTCCCACAAAAAATTATATTTGAAATATAATTTTTAACGGAAAAAAGTCTAAAACACTGGTTTACTTACATACCAAATTTGTCAAGGTTTTTGCGAACAAATCGTCATCCCCCTCTCCCTGGTTTCTGAGTGCGTCAAATAGCCCAGGTTGGATAGAGTTAATGGTAAAAATACACTTTGTTGACATCTTTTTGTCGATTGCGTCATTTCAGATTGTCCGCCATGACCGCACCATGGAACAGATAGTTTTCCCCATCCCGGAGATCTGTGAATACCTAACCAAAGAGACCCAAGCTAAGGTTTACAACACAACCGAATTGGACGATCAAGGATCCAAGGTCTCTGACTTCTTTGCCAAGGTCGAGGATATGTACGCCGAGATGAACTGGCAAAAGAAGCTCCGAGGTGATTCATACATTTGCGTGATTTATAACAACGAGGTGTACATAGAATGCAGATTAAAACAAAAATAACATCATCAGATAAAATGGATAGTCGAAAAATGTTATCGAAATAACAATACAAGTCTTATGTAATATACATTTGATATCAGTTAACACTGGTCAAATCAAGTGTGAGAATTCTTAACTATGTATGTCTTTTTCCACACTAAATATAATTAATGATGTAATTTTGCACGAGTATTAAAATACAGCAAGAACACAAAGTTAGGAACACATAAAAACAGTATATTTAGACATTAAATTACAGAAATTCATTAGCTGACTCTAACATTATTTTAAGCCCTGCACATTATTTAACTAGAAATTTTACTGAGCACATTGTTGCAACTCACCAGAAACAATCATCGGTGATTCCGCTTCTAATTCTTCTTTTTTCGGACTCCGTAATAAGTAAAGGCCCAAAAGCTATTTTCAGAGATTAGTCCACTTTCTTTTTACACACAGAAACTCTAGTTACCAACTATCATATATTTTAGTCTTACGAAAACACAAACAAGAACTCAAATTGGACTCATAATCGCATGTATACGTGGGAATAATGGCACGAAGTAACGGTGTCTAAAATTAATTTATAAAATTTATGTATATCAAAAAAGAACATGAAAATAATATTTTGTATTTATGTTTCAATGTAATTAATTAAATATTAATTAAAACATATGCACACTGTGGCGCTCTTGTATAAACGCTGGAAGACTCTACTGCAGCGTCCAATAATAAATCATAATTGAATAATATTTAACGTTGCATAATATTTTAAAATGTATCATAAACTTCCAACTCAGAGACAAGGAGATCAAGATGGGAGCAGAGTTAAAGATTAACTAAGCTACAGCTTAATCTTCAGCTATTATTGGAAACAATTGGATTTCTTGCTTCTCTGTTGGCTAAAAGCTGAAGATTAAGCTGTAGCTTAGTTAATCTTCAACTCTGCAACCGACCCTTAGGATTGATCTTGATAGATCCGTCATTCGTACACAACCAGCAACCTCAATGTTTACTCTGAAATGTTGCAGATTCCCAGTCAATGTCATTTTAATGACACCTAATAAGATATAACCATGTATTTTGTTCCTGCTACATTTTACAAATATACATTTTTTAAATCAAAGTTAATAAGAAAAATCAGGAATAAAGGTTAAATATATTTATTTTTCATTTGTACTGTGATTTGTGCTCAGTGAATGCACTGGACTTAAACATTCATATTTAGTTGTAATCTTATCTGTTAGAAAGATAAAATCTGTATTTATTTCAGAAATATGACACAAGTCAAAATTAATATTTTAGCTTCTCCTCTTTGTCTCTTTAACCATGGTATCTGTATGAATTAATATTTCTCATGTTAAGCCATTTATATATTTAATGACGTATTTTTTCTTTAGACTCATTATAAATACTTCATAATCTTACTTGTTTACTTGTTTACTTGTTTACTTGATCATTTAAAAAATTAAATGACATTTTCGGCTGCTGTATAAAGTCAATGTACTTATGGCCTTATTTTATGAGCCTCCTTTTTTAACTTTTACGTACTAATATCGCATAATACCAACCATTGCCATCCTGATCGTAGTCATTATCGGTTCCTCTCCCCTGTTGTCTTATGTTCCTCAGCCAACAGCATTCTCTTCTGGTTTAGCAGCCACATGTCCCAGTGGAGTGATGTCAGCTTCTACTTGGCTGTCATCATCAATGCTCTCATCGCCTTGTGGTACCCCTTCACCGGCGTCTCCGGAGGTAAGACAGCCATACTTCTTACAATCTCTTTTTAACGTCCTGAACTATTATTTACTATGTATAAACATCATAAATTAAATAAAACATTAAATTTTCGTTTATCGCTATAGTTGTATCCCATTAAATTGTAGTTCTTATCATTATCTGCCATCAAGATAGATTCGTTGTATTACTACTGTAAACTTCTGAAAATGTTTTTTAAAATTTATTTTATGAATATTATATTAATTGAAGTACTTATAAACATATATATATCATTATCTCATTAATATTCTGTTATACTTGGAAAGGTCAAACATAAAATTGTGATTGTCTTAAAATTAAATCGCACATACAGTTTGACATATTTTTATGTAAATTATTTAAATATTACACAAAATATAAGTTTCAAATACAGATCTTTAATCACCAGTCCGTCTAACTAAAGCGTATTAAGTCATATATATTTAAGTTCTGTTTGCTTCTTTAAAGAACACATTAGTTTCTTCCATTTTCAGAATATTTCCCGTACGGAAATTCGCACTTGTGGCATTTTTATTCGCAATATACTAAACAATGCACTATCCGCTGTTGTTTACTCTTTTATTTTTTTATTGATTGCACTATATCTACAAGTCAGCGCTATATTTATAATTTCCTTAAATCTACTATAATGATTACTGTGCATTATTTACTGCTATATACCGTTGCTTAGTTCTACTATTGATCGTTCTACTACAAATTATTGTACTATTTCTAATAAAGAAATACTTAAATCTACTATTGACTTACAAAACCCATAATAAATATGTTTTATTTCATTCAAATTAAATTGCCATACTCATAGAATATTTAAAGCAATTAATATTAGATAATTCTGAAAAACTATGATATTTGAACTATTATACAGTTGAATTATTTACTTAAAAAATGGGTTTATACCACAAGTGTATTAAATTACGTAATTATTATTTTATTCATAATTTACAGTTAATATATGTATCTACTTAAACATTGGGTTAATACCACATGTGTATTAAATTACGTAATTATTATTTCGTTCATATTTCTTATAATTCATCCAATTCCAATATTCTGCATAATAATAATTTATTTAAAATTAATTGCGTCACAATATATATACTGGGTTTCACTATTTTAATTTCATGGCTTCTCATTATCACTTTATTATGTGTCTCGGACTAAATCGAATAAACGTCTGTACTTTTGCTAATTAACTTTTTTCTTTTAATTCATAAATTTCTATCAAATTTTTCCCCTTTCTTCCTTTTAATAATATAAATGTATATCCAGTAGTATGAATACCAAAAGCAATCCAATATCAGCACTAGAAAGTACACAAAATCAATGAAAAGGGTATCTTCTAAATACTCCCAACTACTGTACATTTAGTAATAATCCGGCTAGTTCACATTTTGTGCCTCATTTTCATGTTATATTAGTCAAGCCCTCCTCCCCGCTGTACAGTCTATGACACAACAATGTCTGGAGCTGTATGGACTGGTGTCTTCTTCTCGCTGGCCCTTCTTCTTATGTACCCGGTCAAATCCACGCTTCTCGCCTTCATATTTTGTCTCATCTTTCGACTCATATGCTACTTCAGTGTAGCCCCTGTAATTTCTATGCTTGGAGTGCTCAATGTGAGTGATTTTGTCATGTTTGATAAACGAGTTATAATGACCGCGTACGACGGCCGAGAAGGAACACACAGCAAATATATAAAAAGAGATGAGTATGTGTACATATCTGCAAGTATGTCGACATATTCATGTTTATGTTGGACATATATTTGCAAAAGTTATGCATAAAATATCATTTGATCAGAGAACTATATCAATCAAACATAGATAATATCCATTTAAAATGTGCTATGATTTACTTATTTGGTATGCTGCTTTGGGACCGTCAGATATACCTATAACGCGATAAGAACATAAATTATCCTAAAAATTATTAACATGTATGCGTTTGCTCAAAATAGCTAGAATGTCAGTAAGTGTGTCTTAAGATAATACAATAATATAGGTACTATAGTACAATGTTAAACGAAAATGCAAATTAATGTTGTACGAGTATAGTTACATATACGGAAAAATACCAAACAAATTCACCTATAAAACAATAAATGTTTTGTGTATTAAATTCATATTGTGATAATATATCTAAATTTTGTACTTTTCTATATAATATGTTTTCTGGGCAAATTATACGTGTAGCGTATTTTAGACAAGTTTTGTGTTATGCAATTTAACCTATAAAGATACTCCCCTAATCCCATAAATACTGCGGTGTGTAGAAAACACTATTATATACTTATGTTCTCTTTGAATGAATTTACTAAAATATAATAATTGAACTTAATTCCATACAAAAAGCGCATAATCATACCTGCTGTACGCTAATCTCACAGCAGACAGGGTGTCATAGCTATCACATTGAATTAATTATATTTGCGGTTATACGCTAGAAATTTTTACTAACATTATGATCAAACGAAATTTGCACTTTACAACACTTAAGACCTCATTACAGGCTTTGTATATAAATATTACAGCGTAAGTAAATCTAACCTATATTTAACTATAAATAAAATGAAGAATATAATGCATAATTGAAGCAAGTTATACATAATTAAACATTTTAAGTAAAGTTACATCATAAATGTTACACTATTTTTTATTTTTATATTATCATACAATTCATTATATATTGTATACTGTATACATTAAACATTATATTATAGTCTGCATATACTTATAATTACTTTTTTAATTTAAGAAAGTATAAATAAATATAGATATATTAGTAATATATCGTTACATACTGATCTCGTTAATTTAATATTAAATAGCATATTTAAAAATGTTTATTATTTATTACAAATAATTAATTAATTACCACGGTTATTATAAATATTCATGAAGACTGCATTATAATTATGACATTTTATAATGTATCTTTCCGAATTATCTATTACACAAAACCGACTCATTTATAATCTCACTACTATGGTCTACAATGAATGAAATATGTAGAAATATCCTTGGTCTATGTGAATTGCCTCAAATGAAATTATTACTGTCTCACATTTGAATATAACAGATGTGATCGATATGAATTTTAAGTATTCTAGCCGTCTACTGATCTAAATTTTTCTTCTCTTTCAACCAACATACAGCTAGTCAACAAGATCGTCTTCAACATCAGCATGTGTGGAAACCGGGGCACCTTCAGTCATCCATTCCGTGAGATCGTCACTGACAGAGAACTTCTCTATCATCTCGTCTATTCGGCCCTCTGTCTCGCTGGCCTCTTCCTGCATCCATTCTTTTATAGTCTTTTGGTGAGTTAAACAACTGGAACTCTATCCTTTTTTTAGAACTACGCCCTCTTAATAAAGACGGTTATATGTATTATCGAGTCAATTTGAGTTCTGTGAATATCGATTGATTGTTTCGGTTTGGCTTGCAATTATGGTTCAAATTATTGGAATTTTATTATGAATTCAAAAAATTATTATCTTGTTTCAGAATTACATATTAAAAATTCTTTTTGTATGTTTCTTTTTTATTCAAAGCCTATAAGTGAACTAAGAACTCCTCCGATATGATTAGTATTTAACATGTTCTAAAACTTCTGAGATCTCGTTGAAGTGAATTGTCGATTAATTTACATAATTATAGATCCTGTATTCTGTATGCGTTTAAATATATGTATGTATAAACATTGAAATACTAAGTATAATTGACAATCATTGGCATGTATTGGTAACTCTATCAACAGTGATATTATAAGTTTAAAATATATTATGTAATTAGTTTATAATAGATAGATGTAACAAGTGCCAGGCTAGCTAATGAGTGATTTTTTAATTGATAAGTATTAAATATAATGTTTATTGATATTCACAATTGCTATTTTCATAATGTCTACCTTAAGTTGGAATTATCGTAACCTAATTTACTAATTGTGTGTATTTAAATGTGACCATACTTGTTAATAAATAACTTCTATTTAAACATTTCCCATATTTTCTTTATTAACATTACTTACAAAACGTATTAATTTTCAATTTAATTAAGATATCATACATAGTCTTATGCTGTACATATTAATAAATAATACATTTATCGGGCAAATAAATCAATATCATATTTACTATTGCATTCAAATTAAATTAAATTCATAGTATATTCCAACTTAAATACTCAAAGCATTATTATATTTTCTGAATATAACATATTAGAGCATAAAATATTCTTCATCGTTCTCCGTTCCGCTAAAAGTTAAAACATGCATACACGTTTACTTTCATTTCAACACGATATTATCTCGTTATAATAACACAATATGCTAACTTTCACTTAAGAGACCATAACCTTTAAACATCATGTTTTAATATTTCTTTTCTCTTTCTTGCCGACCTAAATTTGACTATTTGCACACACATATACCCAAACACACATCAATATATATTTATTTATTTACTAAATCGATTACCTCATCACGTATGTAATTATTCTAATTATTTTCCGAAAATCGATTGTTAATATACTACGCCGGCCGGCCGTTGAGAACATCTGAAAGAAACATGTTCCTAAGCTTTCCTTTAAATGTCTGGGAAAAATTGGTGGTGGAAATTATTTCTCTTGTAGAGTTTTCGCTTTTTCTCTCTAAAACATTTAAACTTGTACTATTTTAAACAATACATAAATATTCTCATCATTTACTCTGTCTCACGTAAATAAAGCATACACACGATCAACTTTAAGAAATATTTTAATTGTATTATTTTATAATTTGTTTTAATCTTATATTTATTTTTCAAAATATGTTGGTTCCTTATACATGTTTATAAAGATAAAAATAATACAATTACGGTGATTTTACATATAAATAAAAATTAAGTTTTGATTATATAATGCTTATAAATTAACTTTTTTATAATCATACTCTTACATTACAATTTTTAATTGTAAAATATGGATTAGTTAGTCTATAAAAAATTCATATACAAATGGTATTTATTATATATCTATAATAATCCAAAGAACACAAGATACATATTTCTAGTATAAGGTGCTCTCGGGTTTTTTCATTGTTATATGCAGTAGAATTCACTAAATTATTTCTATTATATAAAATGTGATGTCCACAATGTAGGTCATTTTTACATGAAAATCTAATTAAGTAAATTGGAAATTTCTGTTAACTTTAGTTTCAGAAAATCGTTTGTTATTAAGCCATTGTTAATGTATTGTTTGAGCTTTAGGATATTCGGCTAATATAAAAACATACTCCAGAATACTTACTGTGATTTAATTCAACAATTTAATTAATAAGTATGAAGGGAAATTATTTATACATAAGCACTAGTCACTTTGGGACATATTTTCTGTTATTCTATATAAATAAGTTTAGCGGTATATTTCCTTGTATTTTATGCTTTATATTTGTATTTTTATGATACGAATTGAAGTATATGTAGACAAATAAGGTCCTTTATAAGTTTATAAATTACACATCTTTAGTTCAGTTTTTATTCGAAAGCTATTTACAAATTAGCTATCAATATTTAAACTTATGATTTGTTATGTGTATAAGAATGTCTAAACCTACATGCGAGTAAAATTATCAAAGGAAATTAAACATGCGGTACAATAACATAGTCGTTTTACAAATTACTGTATATACATATATTTGTATATATGTGACTAGTAAAGTATCATAATTATCAAAATATTTTTTCTCCATTTAAAACCAAATTATCTTTTGGATACCAGGCAGGCATAGCAAATTCACATGTATGACCAGTGAAACCAGTTGTTGGGTAAGGTCGGCATATAACCGGACAACTTTAATTCTACACAGCATGTGATCACGCGCCCTGTCTTTTGCCTATGTTATCATTGTACTTGAGGACGTCGTAAGTTAGCCTCACGCACTCCTCCTCCATATCAATATCAGGACTATACATAGAGGCAGAGCGAAAAATGTATTATATGCATACAAGAAATAGGCAGCTGGAAATCATGAACGGGTTTTTTATTGTCTGGACGATTTCTTTTTTTCCTCTCAACATTTACATTCTCATCACAATGTTTCCAAAACCAATATACCACAACTATGTGATTGAACGAACAAACGAACGAAGAAGACAAAACACTTCATACTCCCTGGACTACAAAAACTTCCATATTTCTCTGTCATGCTGTGTCACGAAAGACAGACGACTAAACTGTTGTTTTCCCAATCTATCTCTTCCTTTAAAAATCTTTTCTTTTATCCATCATCACCAGTTGGTTGGTTTGTAGGTTGGTTGGTAGTATAGAATAAATTATGTCCTTTTCAAAAAGTCAGATAGATGCCAGACAGACAACCTCGGTCACATGATTTCCGCCAGAAAAGCGCGAGCCAGCCCTCAAGGCAACAATACTTATACTGAGCCAATTCTGACTAGCCAACAAAACCCGCCTCAGATATATTATACATACTTACATACATCCCAATGATCTAACTTGATAAGTCCGTATGCTGTCTAACTCCAGTTCCCTCCCCTCAATCTCTGTTATTTCCTCATGAAGAAATTCATCTAGCTGTTTGCAGAGTAGAAATATTATTATAAGAAGTCATTCCTTCTCTTCTTCCTTGTCGCCGCATGCCTGGTTGGAATTATTTTGCGATATTCGTAGATATCTTCCCCGGGCGAGGAATTAGGGATGGAAGGTCTGACAATTGTCTCGCTTGAGATGTTTCCTTATTGAAGTATTTGAGTTTTAAGGAAGGTGGCAAAGTAGTAAGCGCGTATGTTTAAGAATAACTGACCAAACCATACAAACTGACAGAACTAAATTCATGTTTTACCAGTCATTTTAGATCCCGGCTTGTTGCTGTACGATGGTGGTCAGACAAGAAGAAGTAAAGTGCGCTAGATGTTAGAATCCAATTTAGATGTCCTGATTTTTTCATCACTCTCCTGTCTCCTTCTTTACTCGAGCCAAACTTCTTCCTCTGACATATCAAATAAGCCATCTCAAAAGAACAATAAGTTTGAAAGAATCAACAGCGTTTAGGATAATTTATTTGTAGACGGCATATTATCATAACATAAAGACAAATAAACACTTCAACTCGATCGCTTCTCCCAATAACACCAACTTCTACCTAATCGCTTCTTAAATGACTGATACTGGTTTAGTTCTCAAAAATTATACTATTGTCTTTAAGATTTCTTTAAGAACCTGCTTTTTCAAGTTTTGTCCCACTTGATTGAACAATATATAAATTATTAGAATACTTTTGTATCAATTTGTTCATTGAATTATTGAATTATTGAATTATTGACAAATAAAGTTACTTCTATGTATTTTCTATTTCATTCATTTCCGTGTCTCTCTTCTCTATACTTTTAAATAATCTTATATATTTTTTACTATTGCTGCTTTTTTAGTTATTTTATTTGTCCCAATATTTTCACTGTTTATAAATATATATATTTTTGCGTTAAAAATAACAATTATTAAAATTATACTTTTTCATTAAATAAGGAAATTTTACCCTATTTAGAAGTAAGTAAATTATGATTTTGTTTTGTTTCCAGTAACTGATAAAACTCTCCCAGTTGCAACAGATCGTACAATGTGAAACGGAGTTTTTTGCAATGCTATGTTACTCTAATTTTATGTTTACTGAAATAAACTACAGAGAAATGCCAATGATAAAATGTCAATGCATAATTATTACATGTTATTCCTTTGATATACAAGACAATAGTGGGTCACTGAACAGAAGAATTAAGAGCAATTTTATTTGTTTTATTTAATCCATCAACAATATTTGAAAATATGACAATGATATTGTTCACACAAACGTACGGAAAGATGTTCACCTTTATCCTTGTTGTCTTTCACAAAGTCTTTTGGTGGATGACTGCCACACTTATGTAGAATCCGTTTAAATCAAAGACGAAAAATTTGCCCCGAGATATTAAAATTAAAAAAAAGGTGTTTTTCTTAATATATCTGTAATTACAAAAGCAATAAAACTCACGTGAATACAAAATTAGTTATTTAAAATAAATTAAACAAGGAAAATAACCCATTTTATTCAATTGTCAGTAATTTTTTAATAGTTTTATGTGTCTTATTCTTATGAATTTTCCGGGTTATATATACTACATATTAATAAATATATGCATTTTGAACGTATTCTTGGAACATTTTTTTGTCAATTTCATCAATGCCTCAAATTTAATTTGGCTCATCATCATTATTTTAACATTTCTTCTTTGAGCTCGCTTCCTGGAATGCACGTGGCATATTATAACATATCTCATAAATTTCATAACATCCAAACATAAAGTGTATTGGAATTGCATTTAGACTTATGAGGTCATTATCTCTGAAAGCGGTAAAAACACAACAAAATATTTCATATATATGTAGTTCCTATTCTATGCCTTTTCCTTTATTTTTCGTTTTCTAAACTAACTTAACTATTTATTAAAATTGTGTGTAACTATATATACCACATCATTTGCTTATAGTTTAAAAATTATTATTTTCTAATGATTTTAATTTGTTAATGCTTTAAAGTTTTATTCCATATATAATTTAAATATATATGTTAACGGAAATAGGCATAACTAGAATTTATGCATAATTCCTTATAGTCATTAGGCATAAATCCTAATTATGCAATTAAATCCAGGCATTTGGCATAATTCTGTCACGGATATTCGAGTCAGGTGAGTATGAAGGCTTTTTTCAGTGGACTTTTTAGACTATAGTATTCAGTGGGACACCTGTAAATGTAGAGTCTTGTATTGTTGTGAAAAAAATGCAGCATTTTCAAATTATGTAGATTTTAAATACTATATGAATAATATAATATATATATACATGTATATATATAAATACCACTTAATACTATACAGACTCAAAAAGTCAACTGAAAAAAGTCTTTATACTCACCTGACTCAAATATCTGTGGAAGAATTATGCCAAATGCCTGGATTGAATTCCATAATAGGATTTATTCCTAGTGACTAGAAATTATGCATAAATCCTATGTTATGCCTATTTTTGCTAACATATACATACATTTATACAGATATATAATGATATAACATTTAATATTTTTGTCGTGCAAGACTCAAATTAAGTTAAAATATTTGTTTAATACTTATAATTACAGTTTTTGTACTAAATTAATGAATTTAATATCGTATGTGTGTATCGTGTGTATCGTAGCTTGTGTTATTTTAAGTTGGTTATATTTTATTTATAGTTGTTTTATACATTCATACTTCATTCACCCATAGTGAGGTGTATGATTAATTTTTCTGCAGGGAGATACTAAAACAAATAGATTTATATAGTATCTCCCTGTTTTTCTGTCAGTATACTTTACAAAACAGTAATTTCAATAGATTATTAATAATTTGTGTTTTTAATTATTATTGTTTATAACAAAGGATACTTATATATATTATCTCTTACTCCTCAATACAAGAATAGTTGCAGACTCGCTTTAGATGTATAAGTGTATTTAGCAACATGTACTTTTTTCTGATTTCGTATATTTTTTATTTAAATATTTATAAAACGAATCCGTTATTTCGTGCATTGGTGAACATTTTTAAGCATTCAAATGATATATTTAATAAAGTAATTTTAAAAGAATTCTTAACATATTGTTAGTAAAAAGAAATATGTGGTCTAATATCCTTCTAGAGTGTACATTTGATATCCTGTAACAGTGACATTATTACTTACAAAGGCAAACATAAATACAAAATCTGTTCTCCTCAAGTTTAAATAGCAGCATTTTATATTCTATTCTATTGATTTTTTAATTATTTATAGATTATTTTTTTGTGACGGAACACATGGCTGCACTATAGAAATAGTAATAATATATTAGGTATCTTGACCGTAACATTTTAACATAAAATTCAAGTGAGAACTATGACATTAACTTTGATCCTCATTATAATAACTGTATTTTTTCGACACAGCTTCTTGATATCATCTACCGTGAAGAGACGCTCCTGAATGTCATTCGGTCTGTTACTAAGAATGGTCGCTCCATCCTCCTCACAGCCCTGTTGGCTGTTATCCTCATCTACCTTTTCTCGATCGCTGGTTATCTCTACTTCAAAGAAGATTTTCTTCTCGAAATTGACGCCCTCAAACCTTTCGTAAATCCAGGTAAGATGAAATATATTTAGTGTTTTTGGTATTTTATTTTAGATATATACCTATACATAGTAATTTGTTAAAGTTTACCATGTGTTATGTTAAAATTAAATATAACTATTGTTACATGTAAAAAATTTCGAAACAAAAACGTAAATATATTTAAATTATAGATGATATAGATTATATAGATTATGTAGATTATAGATTATCGATTATATATATACATATACATATATCACTGTAAGATGTGGAATCAGATGAATAGAAATTGACATACAATCTTGCCGGATAGAAGCGCTCCCGATAAAAACTATGAATATGTTAAATTTCTTATTAAATTTGTGTATGTTTTATTATGTATTCATTGTTTAATAATAAATGAATTTATATATTTGAAGTTATTATCATATGTATGAAGATAATTTATATTATAAAATACACTGGGTGTGTTTCTTTCGGGTTTGGTTTCAGAAAGGTTTCAGAAAGGTTT
>JAYRBW010125456.1:0-16583 GCA_036023295.1 Invenusta paracnida | reverse complement strand
AACCCCGGCAGCGCAACCCTCTGGCATTGGCGCATCTCTGGTGGCAAGAGCCTCCCCACCGACGATCTGCTCAAACTCGACAGAAGAGACGCCATCACCATCACACAACTCAGGTGTGGCAAGTCCCCGCTGTGAGCGGACTACAAGGGCAAGATAACCAACACACCCACCACCTGCACCCACAGCAACACAGGCGTCCTGGCATTTTTGAAGGCGGTGGGCCGCGTCTGAGCGGTCCGCAACTGGGAAAAAGAAGAAGAAGGCCAGTCTCAAACTGCTCATCATACAGATATGCTACGAGACGATAGAATTACCAAAGCATGTGATATCTGTCTCATAACCGACACTCCTCCATCGAAGGACGCAGCAGCAGCAGTTTCAATGGTGACTCCTGCTCAGAAGAAGAAGGTTCCTGCCATATCAAACAAACAAGAAACCCGCTCTAACTCATAAAAATGCGCTTCTGCAGGTTTTAGCAATGGATCAGGGAGTGACATGCGACTGCTAAATATACAACCATATGGAAATCTTGTCTTCCCAAGCCCTAATTATCCTCTTCCTCCTTAATTTTTACTGAGTTTTTAGAGATTGAACCAGTACGTATTATACGCTTAGAAAATATTTATTCATAAATTAATTGTTTAATGTTAGACACTTCTTCTCATCGTTGTAAAATTATTTAAATGTTTTGGTCATCAATTATACGTTTTTATATATCTTTTGATTGATCTTGACTTCGTATTTAGCCTCATGCACACGTGTTAAAATAGAAAAAAGTCAATTTATCCATAGGCATAAGTATATTTCAGTTATAATAAATAGAAGTAAGACATCGCACTACTACTAACAGTTGTGAATGTTTACATTAAACAGCAGAGCTTATAAAACGTCCATTCACAGTAGTTTCGGATACTTGAAGTCTTAATATAGAATTATTAAACATCTCGGGCATAACGATAAGTATCCAAGTTATAAATAGTAATATAGTTAGGATAGCTCCAAAAAGCGCAGTAAACTTAAGCATCTGTCAAAAATAGGACTTAGAATTACACAGACAATATTATTGATGATAAATTTTGTGAAAATTTGCAGACACATAGCCATCATGTTTATAAGTTATACAGAAATTGACGAATATATGGCTTTAGTTGCCCCCTTTAAGCATTGTAAAAGTGTAGGTAATTTTCACCCATGTATGAGTCCAAATCACCCATTGCCTCCCCCATGTTTTTCAATAAGTCCGATTTCTGCCATAGGTATTGCAGCATGAAGGTGTGACAACTTTTTATAAAATTGTTCCAATTTCGAACTATAAGTTAGACTATTATCGATTCCCGTACGATATAAGTAGGTAATTAGTAGTTTCATATCTGAATAGTGAGATACCGCCTCTGTATCCGAGTCGGATTCACCCAGGCCCTCATCACTACTGCTATCCATTTTTAGCCCCCCTGACCCTACTAACTGTTCAATTTTATAGCCTAACGCTCTTTCCTATATATGTGCAAGTCAGAATAACAAAACAGATGTTGAATTGATCAAACTCATTTTATTAAATAGTACCAGTAGTACAATAAAATCCCCTTACGATAGGGATAAATGTCGTTTAACAAACTGTCTAATGATATAGTCACCATTCCCGGTAAGTGTTCGTACAATCATCCTTAAACTTCCAAATGATTCGCTAGAGGTATGCTAAACTCGTAAATGAATCCCGAAATGTATGCTAAGAGTTCACTAACGGTATGTTAAAAATTCCCTGAACTCCTAAATGACTCCACAAGTACCCTTAGTAAAAATAAAAAGTTTATCCATAGAAACATATAGCATTCTGTTGTAACAAGCAGGATATCTCACTCCAACGGTTAACATTTTCATAACAGCAGAAGCATTAGTAAATATATCTTCGAATAAACGGGCATATTCAAAGTTGAAAGATATAGCTATGAGGTATCTCAGTTAAATTCATAAATTATCACCCTCGTCTTCAAAAAAATGTCTATTGAATGGTGCTGGTTGATGTACTATTTGTACTGATGCATGTGATGTTTACACCAATTCTGTGGTGATGAGTATTACTCTGGTGATTCTATTGGCGTTGGCATTACCTGCTTGTTAGCCCTCATAATAAATTGTGGTACATTCATGAGGGGTGGATCATTTTCAAATTGGTACTAGCCACTAGGTAGAGCTTTCTGTATTCTGCAATCAACCACATACCGCCCTAAGTCCAATATATTAGATGTGTAGATTTTGTTGCTATCCAGATCAAAAATACGGTCTTTGTCGTCCCATTTATAATTTTGCGTTTGTAGAAAACTAAGAAGCAGGCGACCCTTGCTCCGACAGTGATTAGGAAACGTGTCAACTGCTTTTCTAAATAAATTGTCAGACTATGATGCAGGTACAGGTTCAGGTTGTGGAGGTGGACTTGAGGATAATTCAGCTGCTTCTTCCTCCAATTTCAATTTTCTGATTTCTTGGTTGAAACTACATCTTATGGGCTACATCTGGTGCTAATTCCACATGACTTGTAGATTTCTCTTGCATTGATTCACTGTTTTTGTATTTCTCATACTCGTCTTCACTAAGCGCAACCATTTCCCGAACTAAGGTTTATCATTCAAAATTGGTTCAGTGTTTATTTCCACTTGACCTGGTTACGCGCCAGATAGACATATTGCGATTCCTCTGCTGGTAGAATATGACTTCGCATTCGTAAATAGTCGGGTGTCAGCTGGTGGCGATCGATAAATAGATAGTAGGGGTTGTCTATAACAATGATCTTAAAAACTGAAATTAGGAATATGGAATTCCAATGGAACATGACTCACTTGGCTGACATCGCGTAGGTGATGCACCATCCTTGTAAATAGAGAGGTTATAACTATCAATGATTTTATTTCTTCCATCAAGTCATCAATGACGACATCATCAAACGGCTTGATGAGAGATATTGTTTCGTCTGTAGGAACACCAGTATATGGTAATCTGTCTTTCCAAGTCAACCGGCGGCTTGTATTGGGAACCACTGAATGCGTAAGTGTTGCCTATTATATAGTATATCACGATTCCGGAATAAATTCTCAAAAATGTGGTTTTTCTAGACATAGTCGGACCTACTACCATCATGTCGTATATTATAAAAGTATATTTCTTTATTTTAAATGGTGAAACTTTTCCTGTGAAAATGGAAGAACATGAAAAAAAAGAAATCTGTGGCGAAAAAAGTCATTTGCATGAAGCAATTTATCTTTCGCTTAAATTGGAAAGATCCTTGTTTAATCAAATAGATAAAGAGCTAGACATATTCTTGGAAAGAAAGAATTATTAGAAAATGAACTAAAACATTATAAGATACAAAAGTGGGCAAAAGCCGATTTAACTATAAAACTAGGTATTTTTAAGATCTGTAAGTGGAGTTATTATTAGAACTGGTAGCAGCTCCACTTGCAGCAATAATTTCTGACAGTTTAGGTGTTGCAGCTGTAAAAACTATTTTAACTGAAACTATTGTATTAGGTGTAACATCAAAGAAGAAGGCTTATTATAGAACACTTGTATCTGTTATTGAAAAATATATAAGCAAGTTTTTTTTCTATTATTTTTAAAAGTTTAAGAAGATAATAAGTTGACTTTGGAAGAATTAAATGAATTTATTAAACATAAGTAAATGAAGTGAAACATTTTGAAATTAAATAGGAATTTGGATAAATATACAACTGAAAGAAAGAATATTAAAACATCAATGGATGATTCCTTAGTAAGGAAATATGTGACTAAGAAAAAAATGCAAAAAATTAAATTTTTTTCTAAATCTAAATAATTTGAGCAAATGTACAAATATAATAATTAAGATTAATTGTTATTCTAGTTGTTATTAAATTATTTATTTGTAATTAAATTATTTTGTTTATTTAAATGTCATCAAATTATTTTGTTTATTTAATTGTCATGAAATTATGTGTTTAATGAATTATTTATTTAATTAATTTCCTTAAAATAAATCTTAAACCAAATTAGTATTTTTGAAGATTCTGTAAAGAAACAATTACTCGATGAAAAAATTAAAAATATAATTGAAACAACTCTAATGCCATGTTTTGATAAATTATTAAATGAAAATTGTAAAACAAATAAGTTTATTGATAAGAAAACGCAACATATATACTGTATAATCACTTTTGTTCAACATAAAGTTGGTTATGTTATATATATATATATATGAGAAAATAATACATTGTTTAGGTTTGAAAAATAACTAGGCATTGATTTTATTAATCATATAAATTAATACTTGAGTTCAAAACTAATTATGTCGACTAATTCAGATTAAAAAAAAAATTCTTAAACTAAAATATATTAAAGAACAAAAGCCAGTTTATACTGTTTTCCTAGGTGCTATAAATGATAAAAAACCAAAGAATAAAGTTCTTGTAAAACATAAAAGCTATGATGAAGAAGGATTAGAGATTTGTTAAATAATGGGTGACTATTTTCTAGATTTAACATTAAAAGATGATAAAATTGAGTTTAAAATTGTGTTGATAAACACATTAAACATAACATCGATGAAATCCATAAAAATATAAATACTTTATTTTTTAATACGCAAAAATTTCCCGCAGTGAATAAGTAACTTAAAAACTATCAATACTTTATTTTTTAATAAGTGAAACTTCACTGGCGGTGAATAAGTCAACTTTATGTCAACTGGCAGTGAACTTTAACAAGTCAAGTATAATTTCTTCAGATTCTCTTCTTAAACTTAATTGATATAACACATATAGAGATAACTGTCCACATAATTTCTCATTTATTTTTGTATTCGAAAGGATGAATATAATATATTTTTATAAGGAGTGAATTGATTTCTTTTATGTTGGTTGCAAACCAAAAGCATTGAAAAAATATAAATAGTAATCTTTTTATATAAAGCGGAGTGGTGGACACCCTTTTCTTGAGTTGTATAAATATTTACGATTGCAAAATGACTCTTTTTATTTCATAATTGCTGAATTGCATCAAGCATGCAATAAAAATGGTATTATATTTAACTGTTTGCTCTATTTTAATTAAGTGAAAATTTGTTGTTGTGCCAAATTAGGTAGTAAAATCATTCAAGTTAAAGGACATTTCTAAGAGAAACAACTACTATTATAATGCATAGAAAATTGTAATGTATGTGTAATGATATAATTTAAATATAATGTGTTCTATTACTAGATTTCCAATTTTAATACATTCAAATAATATAAATATATAGTGTTAAAATAGTGCTGTTATTAAAAGATTTCCATGTCGTGGAAAAAGGTTGAAGTGTTATACATTCAAATAATAAAATATGTAGTGTTACAATACAGTGTGCTATTAATAGATTTCGATTTTGTTTGATCATCTCGCTCACGTCATCTTTCTCTTCTTCCTGTTCTCCTATTGTTGATTCTACTTTGCTTCATTTAAATGTTGTTGTTTAGCAGCATTACTTTACGAAATAACCCCCCCCCCCCCCCAATGCAGTAATTGCTAACCATAGAGCTTGAGAGGTGGATCGAAAATTTCTTCTAACGGGTTTGAAAAAGAGACAGAGAGAGAGAAGGAAGGGGATCTTTGGCATTGGTATTTTATTGCTGTTTGTCACCAGTGCCATTAACAATCCTAATCAATAGTGAAATTTTATGTTTTATGTGTAACAACCGCTATTTACAATCCTATTTGGCGTCGGTAAAAATGTTTAATTGGCTTGGGATTTTTTTTTCAGTTTGACGGCTTTGCAATTATATACTGAAGAACCACTTTGAAAAAAGGTTTACTGGGTATTGGACAAATGAAATATTTATTGTTTATAAAGTAAATTCCACCTCCCCTATAACATATAAAATTAAAGATTTTTGAGTTTGAATTTCTGGGTAGTATGCGCCAGAAAAATTCTGGGAACACCAAAATACCCTTAAAAGTAAGTAAACATTGAAAAATGGGGAAAATCATTATTATTGGATGTGGAAGGTTGTAATTTGGAGTTTTTAAGGTTTAAAAAAATTATGTTTCTGGTTTTGAAACTCAATTTTTACTCTGATAATTGATGCTTCTACATATGGTGAGAATCTTTGTTTTCTATCAATAACATTATCTATGCCAACTATACTGACCAATCAAATGAGAGCCTATTATGATGTGAAATCTTGTTTGAATAAATTTAATAGCCACTGTTCAGATTTTTTTTAGCATACCTATAATAAAGAGATTATTGCAACCATACAAAATATAATTATGAAAACATTTTACATTACAAATAAAAAAAATGTTATTGCTTATAATAATTTCATATTAATTCAATCTACAGCTCTGCCAGACAGAAATGCCTCACCAATTTTTATTGATATTATAAATTGGTTGGTCACTATTTAATGGTATCTTATTGTTAATTATCTCTTTAGTATAAGCAAATTGACTCTGAGAAAGTTTGCTGCATTGCAATATAGAAATTTTATTCAATCAATGGGTGGTTGTCCTGAAGAGGACAGTTATTGCATTCTCATAAGTGGGGTAAAGGGGATGGGGGGGGGATATTCATCAATATTTAATATCACATTAGTGGTTATCCTGAAGAGGACAGGTATCAAATTCTCATTAGTGGGGTAATGGAAAGAAATGTTAATCAATATTTGATGACACTATCACAATCATTGATGGTCATCTGTACACATTTAGGCATTGAAGAGATGAGGTTGGCTATCAACCTAGCTGGAATAATCTGCAAAACCTCAGCTTCCCACAAGCCATTCTGTCCAAGTCGACCTCATGTTGGATATGTGCTCTCAATTGGATTGAGAGCTGATGACTGGGGGCCAAGGCAGCACGCTGATGCTATTTTCTTGCTGGAATCATTGAGTCCTCCTTGCAGTGTGGTTTGTGGTATTATTCTGATGAAAGTCTTATAATTAGCAGGAAGGTCCAGACTTCTGCAAATCGTTGAATTATTGATGAAAAGAACAAGCATCTATATTACAAGGTGTAACTGACTGGAAGGATGCAAAATCTCACTTTCAAAAGCATCAACTATCAGACTCACCACCCAGTTGTTGAAAAGACACAACCAAATGCAGATATTGGCAAAAAATTGTCTGACATTCATAATCAAAATAAGGAGAAAAATTGGAAAATGTTACGCATAATAGTGGAAAATGTTTGCTTCATTGCTAGGCAGGGGATTGCATTGTGTGATGAATGAGATAATGAATAAGGGTGTGAAGCAAACAGTAATTTTTATTAGCTTGTTATTGTGAGCATCTGACAACACAGAATTAATCAAGTGAATAAGCAAGAAAAAATTAAACTACTTATCTCCTGTTATTCAAAACGAATTACTTGATATAATGAGCAATACTATTTTGCATATAATAATGGATCAATTGAAAGGAAAAGTGTTCCCAATAATGGCTGATGAAGCAACACTTGTAGAATAATAAACAGCTTGTCATTGGTCTACGGTGGGTAACTGATGACTTTGAGGTAAATGAAGACTTTATTGGCCTTTACAAGCTAGATTCTTTTTCAAGTAAATCCAAATTTCTGTGTATTGATTATTGCTTTTGCAAATGAACTTGAACTTTCATAATGCCAGAGGACAATGCTATGATAGTGACACAAATATGGCTGGTTGGCATAATGGTATTGTTAAACTTTTACAAGACAAAGAACCAAGATGCATATATATACTGCTATGGATATATTCATTATCTCTTGCCTGTTCTGATATGGTGAAGTTATGTCCTGTTATGAAAAGCACATTGGAAGTAACCAATGAAATTAAAAAACTGATAAAGTTTTCTCCCAAGAGAGAATACATTCTGGAGAAAATAAAGAAAGAATTGCTGTTAACTTCTGGGAGGCAATAGACTTCAACATCCAATGTGCTGGACTGTCAGGGCCAAAACATTCAAGTTCATTGATGAAAAATACAATGAACTTCTTTCCTCTTTGGAAAGGGTACTGGACATAACCAAGTTCATACATGGCAAAAATCAAAGGCATCCAATCAAAAAGGCAGACATTTGAATACTTCTTAGTAATCCAACTTGGCATTCTCACTTTTAGTCACACTCACAGTGATAACTTCAGTTGTACTTTGCAAAGTGATACATATCTGCAAGTGAAGGACAATAGCTGACCAAGAAAGTTCAATATATACTGCAAAGTATTCAGAAAGATGACAGCTGGAAAACCTTTTGAGATTCAACAGGCATCAAATCTGAAAATCTCACAGATTCTCCAGTGTTACCTCACAAACACAGTCATCTTAAGCAATTTAAAGAAAGTTTAGGTGAACTATACTTTACATTTACTACTGAAGAACATTGAACAATATATTACACTGTATCAACAATCTGATAGCTACTATGGACAACAGCTGAAAAACCTTCTGAGATTCAACAGACATCAAATCTGAAAATTTCACAGATTCTCAAGTTACCTCACACAGTCATCTTAAGCGATTTAAATAAAGTTTGGGTGAACTACACTTTACAATTACTACTGAAGAACATTGAACAATATATTACACAGTATTGACAATCTGATAGCTATCATGGACAACAGATTTAAACAGCCAGCAGACCTGTTTACCCTGAAATTTTTTTTTTCTTACAATGAATCATCATTTATCTTACAAAATCTTACAATTTTTTCTTATCATTTTGCCATAGTAAAATTGACCACACATATTAGAAAGATTCCAAATACATAATAAAAATGTATTACGCAGATACAAGACAAGTATTCATGTATGTAGAACAGATATAAAAAAGTCAAGAACACGAAAAGTGAGTACAAATATGTATGAAAAATAGTTTTGTAGGAGTACTTAAGTAGCTTGTAGCTTGTTATATTGTTTCAATGACTCATAGTAACATGATTTTAATTTGCGGAGTTCATCATGGGAATATTGTTTTTTGGGATCAAAGGGTTCTCCCTGGTTTTTGAGCACCAACAACGAGTCGAGAGTTCTTTCGCCAAGGGAGGCCCTCTGGTCCGTTTTGTTTTTGCGCACCTGTGAGAAGATTCTCTCACAGGACGCATTACAGTGAGGGATTGTCAGAATTCCCAACATCACGCTTGGCAGATACGGAAACATAATCTGGTTGAGGGAATTCCTTAGCTGTCCAATTTTGATCCATGCACGATCGATTCTCTCCTAAAAACAATAGAGATACTCCTATTAAATGTACCAGACCTATCATCATCTTATTATCATAATACATAGAAATTTAACAAATTTAAATACTAGTTTCATAAAATTATGCATCATTAATCACACACCTCGGCATGTATTTTATCTTCTGGGATAACTTGATAGTTTCTAAATTCCAATTCAATATCATCACGAGCTACTCCTGAAACAAACAGAAAAATGAAATATGAATATAGATTCAAATAAAAGTATGAATGAAACATGCTTTAAAACAATTAAATATATCTAATTATAAGTATAGTTTGATGTTTTACATACCTTTTGGAAGTAGACTAGGAAACCTTTCTATGAAATAGACCAAGTCAGACCAGTCTGAATGCAGATGTAGATTGACATCAGTCACTTCAGCTCTGCGTAGAAGTTCATTTGTTAGTGGCAATTTCTTGATGATATATTCAGAAGCTTTGGTGTAGTACATTCGAGCACAATGATAGAATTTGGAGATTTTCGGTTCTTGAGAAAGACCTAGTCGATTCTTTTCATTGAGGAAGTTTCTTGCTTGTGAACCAATAACCAGTAATTCATTCCCTTCGACATTATTAGGGTCTTGGTATTTCACCTCTAAGGTTGGTGTACTTAGTCTGGCAGTGGGCTTCACAAATCGAGCAAACATGTCATCCAGTAATTTAAGTAGTTGTCTCCGAAGAGAATGTATCTGTGGTGCTTCAGTTTGCAATTTTTCATTGATATCATTCAGCGGTTTTAAAGCGTGTTGGAGAAACAGACAGTACAGGTGGTTAGTACCAGATTTGAAGAACTGGTATAGCTTCTCCACTTTGGCTTTTGACGAAATGGTTGAATTTTCATGAAACTCCTTTCGAAAGAACTGTTTTAGGGGCTCCCAATTCTCTAGAAGTCTATCAAGGGCACGCAAAAGGCTAAGCCAACGAGTTGTTACATGTTTCAGTATGCGTTTGTGGCCAACATTGTGGATTAATTGAAATTCTTTAAGAGATGATTGCCGTTTGGAAGACTTGTCAAGATAATAATATATCTCAACTAGCATATCATCAATTCGGAAGGGTAACGCTTGAGTTCCCTGCTCAGCTGCGTGATGAATCAAGTGACATGGACAGGCTGCGAGGTGAATATTTTCTTGTTCCTGTTTAAGGTGAGCATATACTCCATTGTGGCACCCAACCATTACATTGGCGCTGTCCGTTCCAAAGGATAAACAATTGGTCCAAGGAATGCCTCTTTTTATAAATTCTTTTTTAATCAGATTTGCAATGTTGAGACCTAAGAAGAGGATGGGAATGTATATATTTTTTTAGATTATATAGATTTCAAATGTATTTGTCTACATATATGTAATGTTAACCTATGTATATATGCCACCTTATGCCGCAGTGGCACACCCATGTGTTATGCAACATCTTTGCTGCGAACTAGATGGCAAAAAATCACCTAGTCTATATAGCTTTGATTGGATTTGCCAATTTATTGGTATAATTACTATTGCATAATGTGGCAAAACTGATTTTAAAATAGGGTGTTCCACATTGGCATTGTTCGAAAATAGGGCAGCTTAAATTGAGTTAACTAAATTGTCAGATATTATACCTACCTGTAGCAGGTTCAGTAAGTACAGGAATTGAGAGAAGTCTGGTTTCAACTCCACTCTTTCCAACGCAGGTCAGTACAATGGGGAATTGCTTGCTGGATTGGTCGTTGCTGCCATCAGTTGATACACTGAATGGGTTACTTTTAGCAATTTCTACGAGATCGGTCCGTTTGTTATCTGCCAATGTTTTGATCATGACAGTGGCCTTATTTCTGCCACATTCAAAATTTTGAGCAATTTTTGAGTCTGAAATTTTAAAATTATTATAATATTAGTTAAAGGTAGAAACTTTCGATATTCGTATTCTCGAAGATTGCTTGATAATATGGGACGCAATCTATAAAACACCTACCTTAGAGGTTTTTTTTCATTTTTGTCTAGAGCGTTGTAAAGTCAAAAACTATTATTTTTTTTTATTTTTTTTATTATGAAATATTTATCTATGATAAGTTTTCTTACTTATCTTATATTATTATGACTGGGAAATTACTATAAATACCAATAATTGATCAATTAAAAAAGGTATGCGTATGTGTTTTAAATATAAATTTGAAACTTTAAACTTTTTAATTTCATGACATATCAACTAGCTTTTTTAATGTAAAGCATTCTTTTCATAGCATATAACAGTAATACTAACTCAAAATTTTCAAAAAACCTCTAAGGTAGGTGTTTTATAGATTGCGTCCCATATGATAATTAACTGATTTTAGGAATTCCATGCTTAGAAAGTACGAGGATGCTTCGCATAGTGAGCATCCACCACGATCAGGAAGTTGGATCCCATGAAGTTCTCGGCAAAATCTGAGTGTAACTTGGACCACAAATTGTCTGGGACGCTCCAGTGGTACGATCCTGATACTTCGGGTGATTTTGAATGTAGTTGATACTCACAATGTTTGACAGTATCTTCCAACTGCTTGTCTATGTTTGACCAATAAACGATATTTCTTGCTAGTTTTTTCATTTTAACTATGCCCGGGTGATTCTCATGAAGAAGTTGTTTACCTTTTTCCTGGAGAGCAAGAGGTAAAGTTACTCTGTGTCCCCACATTAGACAACCCTCTTGTATGGAGATCTCCTCTCTCTTGTTAAAGAAACTTGCAATTCTGGTTTGATATTCTTGTCTGGCCAGTGCTCATGGTAAAACGAGAAACATCCTGCAGCAATTTGTCTTGTTTTGTTGCCTTGTCAACTTCCTGGAAATTTATGGGAGTTTCTTGTAACTGTTATATTAAGTAAACTATTTCCTGTGGAAGGGGAACTTGTGAGGGTTCGTTTCCCACAGGTAGACGACTTAAGCTGTCTGCGTTTTGAATGTCCTTTCCTGCCTTGTAAACCATTGGGCGTTGTATTGATTTAAAAGAAGACACCACCTTGTTAAGCGCCCCACTGCCAACTTGCAAGTAGCTTTACCTTTCTGAAAAAGTCCCACCAAAGGTTTATGATCTGTAAGGATTTGAAATGTTCGCCCAAACCGATATACATGACAACGCGTTAAACCAACAATAACTGCTAACCCTTCCTTTTCGGTTTGGCTGCAGTTCCTTTCTGCTTTGTTCAAAGATCCAGAAACAAATCCAATTGGCTTTTCATCTCCATTTGGTATCACGTGAGACAGATCTGCTCCAATTCCAAATGGACTTGCGTCGGAAGTTAAGACCAACGGTTTTGAAACATCAAAATGCACTACTAGTTGTGGTGACTTCAACAGTCACTCAATCCTGTAGTCGATCTTGTTTTGTCCTTTCTTCTGCTGTGGTCGATTCCAGACGGCGGACCCCATACAAATCGTTTCTGTCAATTGTTGAAGAAGATCCGTGATTACTAATCCCGTTAGTTGCCAATTGTATGTAACCCGGTTAGTGATAATAATAATAATACTGCAAACGCTTTAAAATATTAAATTAACAGTCTTTATTTTACATAGGAATACTGCTTGTTATTCACTGCTTATGTGAACCGAAAGTGAGTTGTTTTGTGCAGGTAGAATGTTCACTGTCATACTTGTACAATAGAACACTAAAACACATAGTTCAGTTAGTAGAAGAATACATAACAGATACATAATACAGTTAATAGAATAATACATAACAGATACATAACATCCGTCCTCAAAGCTTCGATGCCGACTTCCTCCCCATCGACCCTAACTCCGTCGTCCTAGGGGACTTTAGTAAAACCTGGGACACCAACAATAATGAAGAGGATATTGGCAGAAGTCTCGACAACTAGGCCATCTCTGCCGACTTTGTCACCCTCCAACACCTTTCCCGCCGGCCCCCGATTCGAGCTCAATAAGTGGGGACCAAAGCATTCCGCCTTCACGTGGTGGTTCCCGGAAGATTAGAATCTCCTTGGAGAAGAAAATCTACGAAATGGATGCAACACCTGGATCTTCTCGATGCGGGTTTTTGGGGAGAGACTTCGGTAATCCGGCATACTGGAGTCTCCTGCTGATGAGAGCCGGCGACATTGAACCCAATCCGGGACCCGAGCAACGGCAAGATACCCAGCTACGGATCCTTCAGTGGAATGCGGACAATTTGAAGAGCAAGAAAGTAGAGCTTGAACATTGGTGCGACAGCCATGCCCCAGATGTCATTGCCCTCCAGGAATGTAACTTCCCTACAGAGAAGGCCACCGAACTATCTGGATACGACCACCCTATCTTCCAGAGACGAAAAGTCGGTAGGAATACGGAAGACACTACAAAAGGTGGGGGCGTTGCATTATATATTAGACAAGGCATAAAATACAGTGATCTAGCTAATAAGCCTACTGACGATAACGACAAGTACACCGAATGGTGCGGGGTCAGGATCAAATCTGGAAATACCTCCTATGACATATATAACATATACGTCCCACCTATTAGATCTGGAACCCAAGACGCCAGAGTCCAAGAATTCAACCCAGAAGCCCTTCCAAATGGCGAGAACATCATTATACTGGGCGACTTCAATGCTCACCACCCGTGCTGGGACGACAGCTGTGACTCAGGCGACACTATGGGGAATAACATTGATAAATGGGTGGATGAGAACGAAATGTGCATATGCAACACTGGAGGGGCCACCAGAATAAGTAGAACCACGGGTAAATGGAGCTCACCTGACATCTCTATGGTATCTAGCAACCTTGCAGACTGCACGAACTGGGAGACCCTTGAAGATATGGGAAGCGACCACCTTCCAATCCTTATCACCATCGAGAAATGGCAGGAAGAATTTAAGATCAGAGAAACGAAGTGGAGCTTTAAGAAAGCTAGATGGGGAGAGTTCGAAAGGATCACAGAAGAGAGAATGGAAACGGTGACGGGCGTCAGCATAGACAGCACCGTTAAAAAGTTCACTGACCTTCTCACAGAAGCGGCCAAGACAACGATCCCCAGAGGCTGTCGAAAGGTGGCGAAACCATATTGGAATGATAAGATAGAACAGGCGGTCGAGAAAAGGAAAGAAGCTGCCAAACACATCCAGGCTAGTGAAGAAGAGAAAGATAAATGGGTCGAAGCAGGCCAAGAAGTCCGCAAAATAGTGGAAGAAGCCAAAAGAGAAAGATGGGAAGAGTATGTATCGAACGAACTAGACAGCAACACGGACACTGCAGCGCTTTGGAGAACTATCAAGTCGATGGACGGCCGATCACAAATGAAGACCCAGGGCAAAGCGATCACAGTCACCACGATCCACAGTACTACAGGGGCGGAAAAGAAGAGGATAATCTACAAAGACAAGGGTAAGGCAGAAGCCTTTGCTAAGGAATATGCAAAAGTGTCGAGACTACCACATAGCAAGGCTAGAGATAGCGAGATAAGGAAGGAACGCTATATGCATGAGGAAAGGAACTGTAGTAACTGCCTGGGGAAGAGATGCGGGGTGTGCAGCGACATTACAGCACACGAAGTCAACCTAGCCATCAACAAACTTAAAAACGGGAAAGCCGCCGGAGATGACGATATCCACGGAATCATGATAAAACATTTGGGAACGAAAGGCCGAGAGAAGGTCACCGAAATCTTTAACAGGTCGTGGACCAAATGCGAAGTCCCAGCCAGCTGGAAAAGGGCGACCATCATACCCATACCTAAGAAAGGTAAAGACCTGAGCGAACTAGGGAGTTACAGACCTGTTAGCTTGACGAGCCACTTAGCCAAACTACTCGAAAGAATCATAAGAGGCCGACTTTACTACATTATGGAGAAAGCTGGCATCATTAACATCAACCAAGCAGGTTTTCGATCAGACAAATCGACAGAAGACCAAATTGCGCGTCTTACCCAATCCATACAAGATGGATGGAACGAACCAAAACCGGGAAAGAGAACTATTGCAACCCTATATGACTTCTCACGTGCATACGATAAGGTATGGAAGGAAGGGCTTATAGTAAAGATGTATAGAGCTAAAATCCCGAAATGCCTATCCCAATGGATTAAGCAATTCCTGTCAGACAGAAGAGCTCGAGTAAAGATCAACAAAAACCACAGCAAGTACCACAGCTTCAGAGAAGGACTACCCCAAGGGAGCGTCCTCGCACCTACACTGTTCCTCATTTGGATTAATGATATTGACTCTAACATGACCGATAAGGTGGAGAAATACCTGTTCGCCGATGACCTCGCGATCACCTCCCAACACAGGAGTGTCAAGGTAGCCATAGAACAGAGTCAAGAAGCAGCCGATGATCTTTGCAAGTGGGTCATGGAATGGAAACAAAAGCTAGCTGCTGAAAAGTCAGAAAGCATCCTCTTCACTACATGGGCGAAAGAAGCCCATACTGAGGTCCCCATTAAAATCAACGGGGAAACTATTAAGACTAGCAAACAGGTCACGTTCCTTGGAGTAACTCTAGATCGTTTACTCAATTTCGGCCACCATGCAAAGATTGTCAAGAAAAAGGCCAGTAGAAGACTCAATCAGATGGCAGCCCTGAGCTCGAAGGGATGGGGGGCTAGCGAGAACACACTGAGGAAAGTGTACAAGACTTATGTCAGAAGCGCTATGGAATATGCAGGCGGCGCATGGATGCAGGCGGCAAGTAAGACCGCAAAAGAGCAGATGGAAACAATCCAACGGAAGGGAGCGAAGATCATCACAGGATGCTGCAGCAGATCAAGAGCTGTAGATGTGGAAGAAGAAGCGAAATTGGAAAGCCTGCAAGTCAGAAGCGATACAAAAGCGGCAAAGATATATGAAAGAGCACTAAGGAAAGACAAGGAGGACCCCCTTTACAAACTGGCATCCAAGGAAGGCGTGAACAGGTTGAAGAATTCAAGAGGGTGGAGAGAGGCAGGGAGAGAAGCCAGTATGAAAGGAGGGTACGCCAACATCCCCAGAGAAGAGAGGGCGAACGGTATCAGTATACCACCGTGGAGGGACCCCTCGGTGGGGCTTAAAATAACGTCAGACATAGAAGGCACGACTACGAGAATCAGTGAAGCTAGTGAGCGTAAGACAGAAGCAGAAAAGTTCTTGACCTCTCTAGAGACAGCCGACACAGTTGTTTTCACAGATGGATCCGCGATAGGAGGTACTGAGAATGGTGGCGGAGGTATCTTTATACAATGGGCCGATGGTAGTAAGCACAACGAGGCGATCGCAGCAGGGAAACACTGCTCCAGCTGCCGAACAGAACTCATGGCCCTGGAGCGTGGACTCCAAATTGTAAAGAACGCAAAAAAAGAAAAATCAGGTAACCTGATTCGCATCCTTACAGATAGCAAGTCATCTCTCCAGAAAATCCAGAGCGCACACAGCAAGAACC